>APFE030342433.1:2368-22988 GCA_000404065.3 Pinus taeda | reverse complement strand
GTAATTTGGAATGAACCTCCTTAGGAAGTTTGCTTTCCCTTGGAGTTTCTGAATTTGAAGCAAATTTGAAGGTGGAGGCATGTCGATGATTGCCTAAACCTTACATGGGTCCAGTCGAATCCCGTCCTTAGAAACTACGAAACAAAGTAAATGACCAGAACCGACACAAAACACACACTTGTGTGGATTGAGTCGTATCTTGTAGTTTCGGCAATGTAGAAATATAGCTCTCAAATGCTGCAGATAATCAGTCCGCTTTCGCAAATGAGTCGGTAGATCATTGTGATATGGTTGAACGATGTGTTTGATGTCATGGAAGGCGTAATTCATTGCCCTCTAAAAATTTTCCCCTGTGTTCTTTAAACCGAAAGGTAGTTTATGGTACGTGAATATGCCCCATGGACATATAAATGAAGTCTTTGACTAGTCCTGTGGGCGGATGTTTATTTGATTGTATCCGGAAAATCCATCCATGAAAGAAAAGATTTTGCATCTGGCGCATTCATCAATTATCTGGTCGATGAAGTGTGTAGGGTATTTGTCCTTTGGACAAGCTTGATTTACATCCCTGTAATCAACACACACTCTAATCGTTGCTTTCTTTTTCATCATAAGAACAATATTCATTACCCAATCAGTTAGAGGAATAGGGTAAATGAAACTAGCATGTAAAAGTTTTTCAACCTCTGCCTTGATCGCAACGGATTTCTTCGGGTGTACCTGTCGAAGCCGCTGTTGTACTGGTTTGACATCTGGATACATCTTGATTTCATGTTCAACGATGCTCGAGTCATTGCCTGACATTTCTTCATATGACCATGCAGAGACATCTCTGAATTCGTGAAAGAGAGCGGAGTATATTTCCAGTTCTGAAGAAGAACAAGATTTTCCAACATGAATATTCTCTACAACATTAGGTTTGGTCGAGATATTTATGGCGATAGTTTCTTCAATATTGGACAGATTTCGCTCGGAATCCACAGTATTTACAGTATTTGATAGAAAATAAAAAACTGAAGGATGATTAAGGTCGCTGGAATAATCTTCGTCGTTATATTGAAGATGGGAATGATGGTGGTAATCTCCCATGGTGCCTCTCCTATCATCATTGACTGAATGATTCCTTCATCTGTAGAATGTATATGTGACCAAGGATCTAAAGAGGTGCCATATTTTAGAGACCTATCTATCCAAACACTTGATGAGTGTTGATTTGGGTTCGTTTCCCAAGCCAAGAAAATTGATTGCTACAAAATTTCTATGGGGCTTGGGGGCAATACCCGACAATGATCTATGCTAACAAAATGTTCAGAAATCTTCTTAATCTTTGTTGATGTAGAAGATACCATATTACAGGTTTCCACGTGGCCACTTCCGCCATATTACTCTGAGGTGGGAGGGAAAAAGTACCCATCAAGGTAGGGTATTTTAGGAGGTCTACTCTGACATTTTGAAGTGATTGAGAGCTTCCATGGATCATTGGAATGCTTCTCGTAGCTTGTGAACTATTGGGGAAAAAGGGTAGTTGGTCAACGATTGTAATTTCACCTTGGAAGGGAAATGCAATATTTCTAAAATATGTTGACATAATAGTAGCCATAACATAAATCCAGGGGCTTCCCAGTAGGATATTGTAATCAAGGTTTCCATCAGTAATTTCGACTTCAATTTCTACTGTCTTTCCCCCCTAGTTCAACTTGCAAGTTACTTAATATCCCATATGGTATGTATGTTCTTCCATCAAATTCTTTTAATTTCATTGATGATCACGACAAGGGTAGCGAGCCTAAATTTTTCTAGGAACTCATCGACATAATATAGGTAGATGCGCCCTCGTCAATGATTGTTCGATGAATAGTTTTGTTGAGATCTTTTACCTGTATAAGGAAAGTGAGTTGGGCCGATAACTGAGGTTCATATCCTTTGTGGTTAAAGGCCACAAGATTGGAATCCGTTGGGTCAATCCCACATATTGTTGATAATAAAGCTTGCTTTTGGGAGGGGAAATTCTGTAGTACTTCAAGTGTCAACATAGCGGATGACGATTGAGCCAGATCCTCTACTATATTATAATTTTGTGCTTCTCAAGCATGAGGATTAAATGTCGATTTATGTACTACTCCCTTTGGTGGCTTTATTGTTAGTTTAGGAATGATGGGTGGCACAACTTCTGACGAAGTTGTTGTCGAACTACTGGGTTGATCTGTAGCCTTGTTGTTCGATATCTGTGGATTCCCATAATCTTTATTCCTTATCGATATCGAAGCATCATTTTGCTACTTCGAGACAGATAACATAATCACTTGGGATGGGGAAGCATGATGGATAGCAACTAGATTAGTTTCCGGGTTTGGAAACGGATCAGTCAATACTGCTGAGGTGCTTGAAGTTTTTAAAAATTTCTTGACCTTAGCTCAATGTGGACAATTTTTCATATAATGGTCCTCATTACATATGAAACATGGTTGATTAGGTTTCTTTTGCCCTGCAGGGTTTTCAGAAGATTTTTCAGGAGTTGAATCTTCTTGTTTCTTCTTTTTGTTTTTCCCTTTCTTCTTGCCCCCTAGTTGTTTTGGTTCTTTTCCTTTGTCAGCTGACACGGTGTTAACCCCTGAGGCAGGAAGTTTGTCATTTGCTTTTTTACTAGAAAATGCAAGGGATTTACCATATTGAACCTTTGCAGTTTGCATACTTGAGGTACCAATCACACCATCACCGACATGAGAGTCCCTGTTTGATTTAGGAGGGGGAGGAATGGAAAATTCTGGTCTAGGAGCGTCAGGGATTTGGTCATAGAGCATCCCAGACTAAGTATAGATCAAGTCCAAATATTGTGAACGAGCAATGACTTTCTCTTCAGTGACAACTCCTCCTTTCGCCACATCTTCTATAATATAAGGTAATAATGACTTGATAAACCACTCAGCTAGAAGATGATCAAGAACATATGTCTTTACCATTTGACAATGACGTAGCCACTCATGAATATGATCAGATATGTGAGTGGCTGTTGTCTGTTTAAAGTTGGTAAGGAGTTCTGTCCTTGTTTCGTACCTTATGGGTAACTGAAAGTGGGTTAAAAAGGTAGTGGCAAGGGCGCTGAAGTTATCAAATGAAGCTCTAGGAAATTCAATGTACCATTTCACTGCCAGACCAGTTATCGTTCACTGAAAAAGGTGAAGCCTAATCGAATCATCATTGAGGGTGTTGGATGAACACCAGAAATGAAAGGTCATTACGTGATTCGATGGATCTTCACCCGGATTTCTATTGAATTTAGGAATATCTGAGGGAAGTTTATGAGGTATCGCTGGCCACCAAGGGGCGTAAGAAATTGGATCATTCATTAACTAGTTCAAATCTGGTAATTCTAGAGTTGCTATAAAGGGCAACTGTTGATTCAGGTTTGGTGAAGCATACCCAGGATAAGATGGGATCGCTTGAGCAGTGGGTCTTTACATACCAGCATAACGTATATGATGCTAGTAACTTTGATAAGGTTGATGGACATAACTAGTATAGAATGGTTGTTGATAACCATTTTGAAAATGCGGTTGTCCATTACTTAAAAAACCTTGTTGCTCAGGTCCTCAGTAAACTTGTTGGAATTGGGGTTGTTGATATTGCACCAGCCATGGTTGTTGAACCATTTACTATTGCCCAATACTGGATGACTGACCAATATGCGGAGTCATAACACCTGTTTGAGCCTGATTCGTTCCAGTTAAGGAAGCACGAATATGAGATTGTGACGGAGCCATAGAGGCAAGAGGATGTTGTACTGCAACCTGAGTAATTTGAGGTTGAAATACAACAGGTTGTGCTTGTACTTGTGACACAGTCACAATAGCAAGTGTAGTGGTAATATTCGACACAGGTTGGGTTGGTTGCATTAAATATACAACCCTGGGTTGTTGAGGCAATATTGGTATCCAACCACCGGATGTAATTCCGGTTTGACCTAAATTTTATTGTGAGCTCTCATAAGGTTGTTCTCCAGGAGGGAACAATGAAAAAGAATACTACCCCCTGTATGGTGGTAATCTAGTGTTGAAAGGATAGATGGGTCTTTGAAGACTGTGCTACCCAAATTGAAACTGGTGTGCAAGATCAATTTGCTGAGCTTCAACATAAGAAATGCCAGATAGGGTCCTGGAACAACCAATGGGAATTGACCATGTCGTCGAAATAGTCCCTAGGTGGACTCCATCTAGTGATTGATAACTAGTTGGATAGATGGTATACCGGCAAACATGGTAGGAGTGGTAGCAGGAAGTTCTGCTGCGGCTGTATCAGATGACACAGTCCTAGATGTCGACGGTTGTTCAAACATATTTAGTCTATCCAAAATATTTCCTAGCGATTCTACAGGAACTTGCGATGAAGGGTTATTGAAAGAACTAACTTCAGGAATAGAAGGATATAAGTGGATCCCAACTCCAAAATTCAATGGAGTACTAGATGGGAGATCCTCTACAACTTCTTCTATAGCAATCAGTCCAGGTGGAAGAGGTAGACCGTCAGGTCCGTAAAATATTTCTGGGGTTGGAGAAGGTATAGTTTCTGCAGTGACAGATACTGGAGGGTTGACACATTCTGAATTCTGGAACTCAACTCCCAGATGTTCAGGTGAATGAACTTCAGTTTCTGGATCAGCTCTAGATGGAGCTGTTTCAGGTATAGAGGCGTCTACCATTGCACTAGGATCAGTTCTAATGTCCTCTTGTAACTGCGGAACTTCTTCTGTAAAGTCAGACGTACCAAAAATGATTGGAGTAACTGTAGTCTCTGATGATGTTGAAACACAAGTTTCAAATAAACCAGGAGAGGTGGACTCAGTTAAATGAGACTGTTTCTCTCGAAATGGTTTCGTTTCTGGAGTTAAAGACGATTAACTCGCTATCCTCCGCGGCCGTCGATGTTTTGATTGACTTTTTTCCATGATTGTGGATTACTTGATCAACTCAAAATTAAAAAGGGGAAAATATTATTCCGAATTAAATGAATTTTATGACACTTTGACACAACTTTGCTTTTTCAAATTTTAAGAGTCGAGAAAAAGCTAAAGATGACTCTAGTCGCCTTCGATTTTTAATGAGCCTGAAGTGACAAGTGCTCAGATGGACCTTTTCTTTTAAGGAGTCGAAAAGGAATGAAAGTGACTACTCTAGAAATCAATCACAAAATTGTAATATACACCTTGGTGGTAAATTAAAGAGAAATTACCAAGGATTTTATGTACGGCAGTCAATCTTCTCGAATGTTGTGTTTAGTGCATTGCGATCGATAGGGTGGAAGACACAACTGCCTAAGGATAAAGGATATTAGCCTATTGTGGTCTCCCAATATATACTTGATGGTACGGGGAGCACAAGTCCATACTGGCACTTGTCGTATCAAAGAGGAGGAATCACCCAACCTTTGATGAAAACGATAGTTACTAGTTTTATGACACCGGAATACGTCTCTAGCCTAGACTTCTATACGTTGTGCGTTAGGTTCCAAAGCATTTTTATGTTCATTGAGGTTTATTTTAGGGTTGATCTTTTAGAAGTTTGTCTTTCAAGGTTCACCACATGATGTAGATGTAAAATTCCTAAATATGCAATCTAAAATGATAAACAATTGTTTGTTTTCTTTTAGCAATGAAAATCCTAGCTACTAAGGAAAGAAGAGTATGATTCTTTCAACAGAGAGCAGAGAGAACACACTAAATGCACTTTTTCTCAATCATTTTCCGCATGCAGTCTGCATGTATTTTTTTTCCGTTTCCTTAATGTGAGAATGTTAAAAAGGAAAACTAAGTAAAGATCTGAATTATTTTGTTCAAAGTGACACTTCAACAATTTCTTTTCAAAATGAAAGGAAGACTAAGACGACACTTTCAATTTCGAATGGAAAACTGCTTTTGACACTTCAAATATTGACAATTCAAATCAAATACAATGGCAAAAGTACAGTCGACTATCTAGAAGAGGAAGACTTTACGACACTCTTCTTTTCGACTAACAATGATAGTTACGACACTTCTTTTCATCAAAAACGATAGTTTGATTAAGTTACTTTTGACAAAGGAGGACTGTAAATGATGAAAAATACATAAAAAAATTCACAAATCCTGATCAATGGAGGCTGAATAATGTAAAGGAAGATGGCTTCAACAATGATATATTGATCATAAGCAGCAAAACTACTGAATAGAGCTGAAAAAAGGAGGAAAAAATCAAATTCCAGAGAGAGAAATAGTATCATTTAGTCATCGCACCTGTCCTTAAGGGAAATAGGGATACATCTCACCTGCAACACACGGGAGGTGTGATGCATCCAGTCTACCAGTTACAGACAAACCGATGGACCAGGGAATGAAACTGAGCTTGGTTTTTGCTCAAAATTTGCAGCTAAGTTCAGTGATTTAGGCTAAACTATCATGAACAGTAAAAAAAAAGTATAGGGGTATGATCTTATGAGGTTATTGAGCTACCTCAAGGGCACTTAGGATGTTTGCAAGTTAGATGTTCAGTTCATAAACCAACCCGGAGATTGACTGAAGCAACGTTGATCTACTTTGCACTTGCATAGAAAGAGCAGTTCGAAGGCTAGCTGGCTTAACTTTAGGATCCGTATGTAGTTTATAAAGCAAATAATAGTAACAAACAAACAAACTATTCGTTCCCCAGTGGAGTCACGATTTTGTTTCTGTGAAAACTAGTGTCTTTTCGATCTGCTAGTCCCACTAAGATGGGTAGCTATGTTAGAAACAAACAATTCAAAGTGCTTCAAGATTTTCATTATGTATGATAGATAAGAGAGAAGGAAAGAGGACCAACCTGTATCTTTCGCTTGGATCCTTGCTTGTTTCCTCTCTCCCCTGATAGAGCTTGCCACTCTTCTCCTACATTTCCTACTTTAGAGAATCTCTGTAGAAGCAAAGCAACAAAACACTATCAAAGCATCTCGATCTATGATATCATAAACAATGTAGAATCATAAATAAATTGACCATACAATTGCATCTACAAATAGAAGGATTCACAGATACACGATTATATGGAGGAAAACTCAAAGAACTTTATTGATATTAGAAATAGAAGAGAGGATTACAACCCAGCTGTCTGATCCAGCATCATCCTCCCAGCATGAAAGCCCTCTTCACCTCATGAAAAGCAAGATCACCCAATAATACAATGTTTTTCTTAGAGAGAAACCAACAACACTTCCTTACAAATTACAAAATTCCAGCCTCTAGATCTCTTAGATGAGGGATCCATTTATAGATATTTGTAGAGGTGTGAGTCAACTCCTGGTATTTTGATTAGTGTCATTTCATTGATAGTTCTTGGTTCCACTTGGAGATTTCATGATCTCTTACTCATCCCTAGGCGAATTCAGAGAGGCAAGTGTCAGATGAGAAGTTTCTAGAAGATTATTTGGGTTTCCACTTATCAAACTGTCTCTGCCATTTGTCTACTCCTGTCCATCACACCCCACAGAAGACTCTTTTAGTATGCATCATACCTGGCTAGTGTAGCAGCCAGTATGCATCGCACCCTAAGCATGGAGCAGTCTGTATGGTCCAGTTTTGGCCAGTTCTGAGTGGTTTTTTAGGTAGAACTTATGGAAAGTGATGTAATCAGTTGACCATGATCCTTTAGGGTGTGAAACAACACTTTTAGGGGTTTAAGAGAACTTGGTTTATTGACATATGTGATTGGGGTTGCAGTTCCCAAATATGTCTATAACAATTGCCCCCTAAAACATGAGGTTGTAAATCTTATGATGTCGGGTGAGATGCTTTATCATGAGGATCCGAGGTAATCGAACTGGAAGGTGACCTGTATAAAATAGAATACAACACATCATATTCATATTATTTTCATGATCTAGCTGAGGCATTTCCCATGCTCAACTTTATAAATTCATTTTAGGGTACATAGGGCAGATAATCGTCCACTGTTGCAGATTGGTGATTCTTGTAGAGCCATCATCCCTTAGCTTAGATGATCATCTATGTAGCTATAGTGTACATTTGATGTATTTATTTTCCCAAATATATCACAGCCCGGATGGATGAAACTAGATCCGGGGTCTTCAAAACTCGTTCAATCTTCACTCGATGTACAAGTTGATCCATGTGAAAAGATGTTCTGAAGTCGAACATGGAAAGACATCGCCTGATTACCAGCCAATGATGTAAGCTGTTAACAGGTGTGAGAGGAATCACCAATAATGATAATGACCCTCAAGGTACTATAGTACAATTCACGTGGTGTGAATATAGGATTTGATGTCGAACACCACGTAAAATATTTTGGTCGAAGGCCATTGATATAAACTTGTCGCTGGAAGTGAGAAACTTTCTATTGAGGCTGTTGACAATAATACTGAGAGGGGGCGTGAATCAATATTATCAAATCAATTATTTTTAATTTCACAATTAGATTTGAATACGCTACTTCAGTTATGGGAAACTGCGTATATATGTTGTTGTGTCTAAGGAAACCAGCGTATATCAGTAAACTTATGATTCATTAAATGTTGATCTTTAATCAGTGCATTAAAGCTTCATTAACCATAAGAACAGTAAACAGGTGCAGTAAAACAGAACAGATCATCACACACATGGGCACAAGATATAAGGTGGAAACCCAATGTGGGTGAAAACCACTTGCTGCAATTCGTCTCTATCTTCTTTTAATAAGAAAATTATTTTTGCAATATTTCTGTACTGGTGCAATCTTATACCAGTACACAGGCTTCTACCTACAGAAGGCTACAACCTTCTCTCATTCTCGAGCTTCTCCTGGAAGGGAGCTACAACCCCCTTAGCTCTTGTACTAGCTGATGTACTAGTACGTAGGTGCTGACCTACAAAAGGTTACAACCTTCTCTTTTTTTCTACGAACCACATTTCATAAATTTTTAGACTGGATCCATCAATCAAACATCAAATATATTTGCATCAAGCAATCCCATTTGCACCAACCAAAACTGAATCAATCAATCACTTCTCTGAATGCTATAACCAGAATACAATAACAGCAACTAGACACCAATCCTAAACCCAGAATACTGCAACAATAAATAGAAGTAGCTAAAAAATATTTTATGAGATGTACACTACTTCAAGATGAATAACTCGTGAGCACACGCTTCTGTATTAAGGCAAACCAGCGTATACACTATTTTGAATTACCGAACCAACGTGTATACATGCCTTTGCAGAGCTAAACCTGCATACAAATATATAAAAGATAATTTACCCTTTTCAATTATTCAGACATTAGTTATACCTAGATTATTAGATTTATAGATCAAGCCATGCGCCAAATATACCAGATCAAAAATCACACAAAGATACTTTTCTTCAAGCCTTAAGATCTTGACCCATCAAGAGAACTTATCCTTCTCCTAGCGCTCAGGTTCCTCCTTGATTCAGATCCAGCTATGCACCATAACCCAATGACTAGTATTCTAGATCTTGTTCTTCATAAGATATTCAATCCTTAAGTGAGTGCATTTGCCTAATGATCTCCTTCCCTTTTTATAGTCTTAGGCCTTACTCAATACCATGGTCCAAAACCACTTAGAACCAATACTTGGGACCCAATACCTGGGTTCAACACTTTGGATGTGATACCATGGTCCAAAACCATAGGTCCAAATACCAAGGACTAAATACCATGGACCAAAACTAAGTTTTCCCACATGTATGCACTTTTCCTTGCATGAAAGTGCATGCATATGTATATACACCTTTTGATTGGAAATCCCGCGTATATACGCAACCTGGTTAAGAGGAACCTGCGTATATGTCTTTTTATTTTATTCTGAGAGCCTAAAATGTGATTTTCCATCTGTGTGAGTTGCCATCAAGGACAACACCTGTGTGATAGTGCCAAACCAATGCCATAATGCTAATAGAGGCATGCAAGCTTCAAAGTATTGAAAGGGTTGTTCCTAAGCCAACTTCTTGGATAATGAGTTGATGTTGACAAGAAGTGACCCGTCGTAGGAGGGCCTTAATGAATCCCACATCTACAACACGAAACGAAGCAAATGATTTTTGGAGGTGAAAATGATATGACGATATAAGGTTCAAGAATGGCAGTCATGAAAAATGGAGGGTGAAGATATTGCAGTGGATGAGGCGTTAGTTGGGTGACGAATTCTCTGAATGACTTCTCTTGAACATATCGACGAAACTGAGATGGATTGGTAGTGTTAACCCCAAAAATGGATGCTATGGAGGACCAATGGTGATGTGACTGGTGAACAGAATAACCCAACCCAACTCAATCATGGTGATGGAGTGAAAATGTCATGTTCAAGAGCGACCTGCTACCAATGAAATTCTTCAAGTTTTCTTTCTTTTTCCCCAGTCATCGCTGACCAGTACCTCTTTATTTTTGTCAAGCTTGAGGAGGATAACATATGCTTGTTCTATAATTTTCCCTTTGGGAAAACCTGTTGCTATGTTTTAGCGAGCCTAGCGACAGTGAAACTCACTCTTGTCTGGATGGACAAGTTTGTCGCTATTGTTTTAACAAGTTTAACGACAAAGATAACTTAGTCCTTTTCATGTTTAGAGAGTTTGAAAAGGGATGGAAAGGAAACTCTAGTAGTCTTTTTTTGTGGCATAATCCCTTATTTCTGAAAAAAGTATAAAATAATATGAAAGGGATGACTTTTCGATTGCTTTAGAAAGCTGAATAAGACAAGCGCTTGATCTTTTTGTGGAATGACCCCTCAGGTCCAAAAAGATTAAAATGTAGTAGAGGGATGGTGCTTCCCCTTACTTTAATGAGCTGGAAAGGTTAGTAGCTTGGCAATCTTTTCATATTTTACGAGTCTAAAAAGAGCTTAAAAGAGACTCATTTTTAAGGAACGAGTGATGTTTTCGGGTAGCAACTGGTTCCAGGTAAGTTTGGAACTTCTCAAACACGACAGTGTAAAGAGGGTGGCTAATAGAATCACTCGTCGCAATTGTTCCTCAAAAGGGTAAACAATCAAGTGGAAGCATATGATCGGCCAAAAGAATGGAGGTGATAGTAAGAACACAACCAAGGCTCAAAAGGATGATAGCAAGGTAATCACAAAGGTTATTTATTGAGAGTGGATTCATTTTTTAATGAGCTTGGATCGAAAGAAACTATGCGGCGGGTTTATTTTTTAACGAGCTTGAACCCTGCGGAAACATTGCTCATGATAATAGTTAGGGATGTTCAATTTACCATTAACACTATATTATTTCGATGGTCGTACAACCTGTTCAATTAATCCATCAAATTGATTATAAATACAAATACATGCCTGGAAAGTGAGTTAAAAACCAACAATTTACTTGAATTACGTGAATAGTAACATAAAAGCAGTTTTACCTCTCATTTTTACCATTTCATTCAAATTTGGGAATATTGGAGCTCTGGAGGTGTTTTTCCCCTCAAATTTCATCAGCTGATTTCGAGATATCCGGTGGACTATTCTTTGCGCCGTCAGGACCAAGTAGGAGCTAACCCCAAGCTCTTCAATTGCATTTCATCCTTTTCTGATTTTGAGCAAGCTTTCCCCTTTTTCTAGGCCCCAAGGGTTTGGAGAACTCGTTCTCTACCCATCACACCTAGTTTGCATCGAAAAGTGCGATGCATACTGAGCTGGCCATTGGCCAGTCAGTATGCATCTCTCCTTGTACACAGGCAGGGTGCGATTGGTGCAGAAGGGAAGGTTTGTGCAGTGTTTTTTCATGAAATTTTTGCTTGTTTTTGACCAAATCAGGATCCTAATTCATATTTTGTTTGTGTTTCAGACATTCATCGGATCAAGTGGTCATTACATGGCGTGAACACGAGCATGAAGAAAAGGGCATGATTGCCTTACATGATCTGGGTACGATTACGACATTGCGAAACTGTGGCTTGCTCAAATTATTCCGCATATCCAACATGAGGAAACAAATTAATTTGTTGCAATATCTTATCGATGCATGGGATCTGACCAACTAGGTGTTCCAGATTAGAGGCAAATCCATTCCTTTGACAGTCGAGGATATCTACTTTTTGACTGGGTTATCGAGGCGTGGTGCCCCTCTCTCACTATCAAGATCCGCCCGTGGGGGTGAATCTGTGAGGGATTATGTTCACTAGTTTTGTAGAGATGGATCTTAGCCGAGTAGGGATGGAAAGATCAGTATTCGAGATGTCACTGATCGGTTCTTGATGACTATTTTATTTGCCTTTGCTAGATTGGTTGGTAGCGCGACTCTTCATCTGGCCAAAAGATCTTATATGCAGTACGCCCTGGAGTGCTTGGAACCAAATCTATTCAACTGGTGTGAGGCAGTACTTTTGGTTATAAAAGAACAACTCTCCAAGGTAAAGAATGGAAGATCCAAGAACTTTGGTTATGGTTCCATTTTGACTGCTTTTGCCTTGGAGAGGATTCCACTGATGCAACCATAGTATATTTCACTAGGATTGTCAGCACCGAGGGAACCATAGATGCAGAGATGGGTTGACCTCATGGCCAAACACGTTGGTCACTCACAGATTTCATTCTCTCATGCCTTCTTTGAGTGGTTCGACTGTCAGGAGATGGTTCTCGCAGAGTATCCATATGTTGGGATGGATTTCTGAGGTGACTCGGATTTGGCGTTACCGGCTAGCGAGTAGTGGAGTGTTATGGGTAAAATGATCTGACCATATCTTTTTTTATTGTTTTTATAATGTTCTTATGTTTCTTAAATGTTATCAAGACTAACCAAACTCATATATGTGTGCAGATGTTGGGCTAGTGTGACTAGCAACATGCCCAAGGGTAGCAGCTGTCGTTCAAGCAGAAGAGGCTGTAGGGAGGGTTGTCCTTCACGATCAAGACATAGCGGAGACACTTGCAGTGTTGTGGGATTAGATTGAGGGTCTCACCCTTGGTATTCAAGATGTGAGGACCGACGAGTCACCTCTAATATTACAACGTCATACCACTGGCTTTCCGAGTCGATGGACTAGGCTCTTACGTATGATCGCACAGGCGGTGACTTGCTATCACCAACACCATTAGTTTAGGGTGATTTTCTGAATTTTTGAGTTTTTGGATGACCGATTTTGTCCTGGACACACAAAATTTTGTAAAAACTATAAACAGTTATATATTTTTTATTTTCAGAGTTTTATTTCGGTTAAGTTATGTGACCCTGATGCAAATGTTAATGTGAAATGCTTTTCATTTATAAATGCTGAAAATTTCTATCTAACAAATAATTTGCTAATGAATCAGTTAATGTGTTTAGGTTTCTGGAAACGTGTTGATATTGAATAGAATCGAACTACCTTTCCAAAATCCTGACCCTTAGGAACATACGATAGATAGCTGGATTCCAAATGGAATAGATGCCAATAAGTTGTAGGATGACGAGTTGTGAATCAAGCCTAACAACAAGTCGGTGTATGCCACGTTCGATGGCATCAAAGAGAAGCTCCATCAACGCATTGTACTCAACGATGTTGTTCGTTGATCGACCAATACATATCCCTCTAAAATTCACTTACTCGCCGCTTGGATCAAAAATTGCCTAGACTGCAGAAGATAGGTTCCGTGTACTACAACCAGCTTCGTTGGCATATCCAACGAATGATTCCAATAGGTCTAACTTCTGTAACAAATGAAAAATGGATTACCTAACCAAAATCATAACTCTTGACGAAAACAAAAACGAAACAAAAGAATATTAGTAAAGAGATTACAACACTTATTCAAGCATAGTAATGCTTAAGATACAACCCGTTCTGGGATTTGCGACAGTGGAATCCTATCGTAATCTACTAGCTCATAGGCTCCTTTTGCTAATACTCTTTTAACAATTTAGGGGCCCATCCACAATGATTCAAACTTACCTGCTCCCAATTTATTGGAGTCCTAATCATAAAGCAAGACTAGATCACCTTCTGAGAAGACACGAGCTTTGACATTTTTGTCAAATTGTGCCTTGACACGTTTCTTATTAGCTTCATTAGCCAAAGCGACATCATGACGGGTTTCATCCAATTGGATTAGTTCCAAGAAATGAGCCTCTTCCTCTGAAGTTTTGGGAAGTAGATCGACTGCGAGCTTGAGAGATGAAATTTCACACTGAATCGGTAAGACCACTTCTAGGCCATACACCAACTGAAAGGGTGTAAATCCAGTCGCATTTCTAATTGATGTCCTATATTCCCACAAAGTTGAGTAAAGGATTAAGTGCCAATTCCATTTGTGGACTCCAATCATCCTTTGCAGCATGTGCTTCAGGACTTTGTTGATAGCCTCAACCTGTCCGTTAGATTGTGGATAATACGGAGTAGAACTATTGTGGGATAGTCCTAATTTGGCAGCCAATTCAACCATCATGTGATTGCAAAAATGCGATCCATGATCTATGACTATAGCTTGTGGAACACCAAATCTAGAGACTACATGATTGAAAAAGAAAAGAGCAGATGTTTCACTACTATTGTTTAATGTAGGCATCGCCTCGGCCCATTTTGTAAAATATTCAACTGCGACTATGATATACCCATGCCCTTCGGCTGAGGTGGGGTTACATGTCATGAAATCTATGCCCCATTTGGCGAATGGCCCAAAAACAACTACTGGATGCAGTAGTGTGGGTGGTAGTCTGGTTTTGCAGTCGAAGGTCTGACAAGCATGGCAACTTCTGACTGCGATTATGCAATCTTTGAATATAGTAGGCTAGAAGTAACCTGCTCGTAAGATCTTTTGTGCCGTAGCATAACAAAATTTATGCCCCCCACACGCACCTAAATGACAATCATTCAGGACTTTTTCAGCCTCCTCATGCATGAGGCACCTTCGCAGAACTGTATCGACGCCACGAAAGTAAAGTGTATCACCGAAGATCATGTAGTCTTTGGCTTGGTATCGAGTACGCCATTGTTTGGAGTGAGAGGTGTTAGGCCTAAATGTTTGGGTTTGGAGGTAGATTAGTATATCTCCATACCACGGATTGCTTGATGTTATCAGAAACAAGGATTCATCCACGATTGATGCTTTAGATGTTGAATCATTGGACGATGATGGGAGGTTGCATAGTAACTCTGCGAAAACTAGAGATTTCTTTGATTTGGATTTTGTGAATTCCAGATCAAACCCTTGCAAAATGGCTAACCATTTTGAATATTCCCCCCCTAGTAATTGACGCGACAAAATGTAGGTCATAGGGTTGCAATCTGATAGAATGGTAGTTTTGCGAAAGAGGATATAGTGTCGAAATCTCTGTACTGCTTGAGCAGCTGCTAGAGCCAGCTTTTTAGCATAGGAGTATTTTCTTTCTGTATCATTTAAGTTTCAACTTAAATAATAGATTGGATGATCAATTCCATTTTATTCTTGTACTAAAACAATTGCGATGGTTGTATGTGCTGCAGCGAGATACAGGTTAAAGTCTTTTTGATAGTCAGGAGCATACATTAATGATGCTTTTATTAGGGAGTCCTTTAAAGCATCAAAGGAATCTTGCAAAACCTAATCCCAGTTGAAGTGTACTTATTTTTCAAAATATGTGTATAACCTTTAGCGAGTTCGGTGTAATTTGGAATGAACCTCCTTAGAAAGTTTGCTTTCCCTTAGAGTTTCTGAATTTGAAGCAAATTTGAAGGTGGAGGCATGTCGATGATTGCTTGAACCTTACATGGGTCAAGTCGAATCCCATCCTTAGAAACTACGAAACCAAGTAAATGACTAGAACCAACACGAAACACACACTTGTGTGGATTGAGTCGTATCTTGTAGTTTTGGCAATGTAGAAATCTAGCTCTCAAATGCTACGGATGATCAGTCCGCTTTCACGAATGAGCCGGTAGATCGTCGAGATATGGTTGAACGATGTGTTTGATGTCATGGAAGGTGTAGTTCATTTCCCTCTAAAAATTTTCCCTTGCGTTCTTTAAACCGAAAGGTAGTTTACGGTACGCGAATGTGCCCCACAGATAGTAGCTTAGTGCATGGACCCCTGCAGTTGAGTGTGCAGGGCGGAGTCAAGTCTGTAACCAAGGAAGGAATTAATAAAGATAAGTTTTACCATAATTATGTGTATCTATTCTTAGGTTAATGCGTGTTTGATATAAATCATAAATATACTGTTTATTTACTGTGCGCACCTGTATGAAAATTTTATGTTGTTAAGTATAACTTAAAGCACACAAGTGGGCTAAAATAATCAACTAACATTTGAATACCATTAAGGACTTGGGTAATAACACAGAAGCACAGTGTTCAGCCACTGAGTAGGGTTACACGAAGGCAGCATATCAGGCTATGAGGTATGGTAAAGTGCGTGAAGCAACTTGAGCGCAGGATCGAATCGCGGACCACTTGAACTCATCATACATCTCCAGGGTGTGGAAACCTGGTTCTAACACCCTCCCATACTACTTCAGATGAGACCTCAGTTCGTGCTCCGCAGAATGTTGCCGAAAGGGCCAGTAGTACTGGGATTTGTTTCACTAAATTAACTCTGAACTTGGCTCAGGAACCAATAAGCCAACAAATGGTTCCGTTGCCATGACCGAGAATTGCATAAGAGATGTATGATATTGTGTCACTAGAATCCGAAAAAGAAATAAATTGAAGAGAAGTGCAGGAAAACATGAATTTACAGTTATCAAAGGAAGAGTGGTTATATTGCTACTTATATACAGAAATACATGAAATTTTCTTTGCATCCCTCCCCCCTGAGCTGTACAAGTGGATCACGAAACTAGAAGACAGTCAAGGACGGTGTAGGATCGACAAACCTATTGTGTGGACTCCAGAGTTGGTGCGCATACTAGAAGCATCAGAAGATAAGATTGCGTGCGCTGTGGACCATTGGCTCGATCAAATTATAGGAGGGTTTATCACCGAGTTCGCGGTAGATACTTCAGTCAGCTATAGTGAGGCAGAACGACGCTTCCTCAAAGGACTGCGAGGTAAGTACGTCAAATATTTGAACACTTGGATTAAAATGGTACTGTGTGAAAAGCATGTTATGTGAATAAATTAATGTTTATGGCTATGTGGAGTGGAAGGATCTACGAAAATGAAGGTAGCGTAGAATTAGATTTCAGCCCCTTGATTTCACCTCCACGGGAAAGCGAGGAAGAGCTCGCTAAAGTTTCACCAAGAAGTGCGATCAATACGGTAAAGCAGTGAATTTAGCACATACCACCCCCACCTACACCACCACTAGTTTCACTATCTTCACCCTTATCTTTTCCCACACCACCTACACCACCACTAGTTTCACTATCTTCACCCTTATCTTTTCCCACACCACCTCCACCACCACCACAGTTCAATATGGCGAGCGCGATAAAGTTGTCGATGTTAAAAGGAGTAGGGAACGAAGATCCAGACCAGTTTTGGTTTGGGGTAAAGGCTATATGGGAAGCGCAGGGAGTCATGGATGAAAATACAAAGAAAGAAACACTGGTCAGTTCTTTGCAGGATTGCACACTGACGTGGTACATTAAGCACTCCAACGACAATCTGAATGCAGGGATCGTGAATATCCAAGTTGCGCTAAACAGGGAATTTCGCAGGCCAAATTCAGAGACATAGTGGATTATTGGATTTAAGGAAATCTCAATGCTTCTAGGTGAGACCTCTTGGGAGCTAGATCAAAGAATCAAGTGTATGATTTGTGAAGCTAACATGACCTAGACGGATGGGAAACATCGCACATGGTTTGTAGCATCGCTAACACTACATCTAAGGAACACGTTGTTACAGTAGAAGCTATCCACTTAGGCCGAGGCCTTGGAAATCGCAATGAGATTGCATGAGACCCTGATACAAGATCCTAACCTAGGAGTCCAACAGATCCACGCATAGTTGAAAAACTTGTGTCTTGAAATGCAGAGTTTAAACACGACAGAATGACTCGCCCAGAAGCGTCTGAGGAGGTATGGTGCGTAAAGTGGAAAGGCCAGGGACATGACAAGGACCATTTTCCAGTATTTGCGAACTACTTGGTAGGAGGAGGACCAATGCCATTGAGACTGGAGGCACAAGCGGGACTAAGCATGGTGCCTACATTAAGGTGCACGATTTGTTAGATAGGAGGAAAGCATGCTATAGATAATTGCCATCTATTACATAAGTATACACAGACTTCCCAACATTTATTTTGTAATTTCTGCAAGTCAGTAGGCCACGATGAGTGTACCTGTGAAAGTTATGAATTGATGATCGATCAGACTCCTACCTACAAAGTTCAAACCGAAACATGCGCCCTCGATCAAAATGCAAGGCTGGCATGCACTGGATTTCAAGGGCGCGGACGAGGTCGAGGTGGAATGGGACTAGGAAGAGGTCGCGGATAGATAATCTATTACAATTGCAGAGGGCTAGGGTGTTATAGGCATTTTTGGGCACTTCAACCCCAATCAAAAATTTCCATAAACTGAGGGCTTTTAAGTCCCTAAAAGTGTTGCTTCACTGCCTAAAGGAACAAGGTCAACTGATTACATCATCTCCTAGAAGTTCTCCACTGGAAACTGCTCGTAAATGGTCAAAACTAGACCATATTGAAAGCTCAATGCAGAGGGTGCGATGCATATCACCTACCCAATGTACAGGGTGCGATGTATACTGTTTTGCTCCTCTGTAGGGTGTGATGGTCGGGAATGGACAAATGGCAGCGACAAAAATGCGAGGTGGAAGATCATGGAATCTTCCCCTCTGACAGTTGCCACTCCATTTTCAACCAGGGATGAGTAAGAGATCATCATTCTCCAAGTGGAAGCAGGAACTATCAAAGAGAAGACATTAATCAAGATCCCAAAAGATGACTCACCTCTCTGTAATCATCTATATATGGATCCCTCATCACAGAGATCCAGAGGCTGTAATTTTGTAACTTATAGAGAAGTTCTGTTGGTATTCTGGTGTACATTCACAGTGTTGGGTGATTTTGCTTTGCTTGAGGTGAAGAAGGGCTTCTTAGCTGGAGGATGATGTTGGGTCAGAGCTCATGGTTGTAATCCTCTTGCTGCTTTTCATCTAAACAAAGCTATTTTTGTTTCCTTCCATATTCTTGTGTAGTTGTTTATATATGCTTGTATATGGTTAATGCACATCTGATCCTGCATTATTTATGAACTTAGATCCTTGTTTCTTGCATAGTAGTATGTTTTTGTGATTCTACAATTCCTTTTGAAGCTGAGCAGACAAAGAGCAAGCGACAAAACTCTATCAAGAAAGAGAGGAAATCGAGTGCAAGACTCAGGTTGGCCCTCTTGGTTCTCCTCTCATCTACTTTCATAAAAGGAATCAACAATAGACTTTGATTGTTTGTTTCTAAGATAGCCATCATCTTAGTGGGAATAGCAGCATCCGTGTGGACACTATTCCGAGAATAGTGTCCACACGGATGCTGCTATTCCCACTAAGATGGGTGGCTATCTTAGAAGCAAACAATCAAAGTCTATTGTTGATTCCTTTTATGAAAGTAGATGAGAGGAGAACCAAGAGGGCCAACCTGAGTCTTGCGCTCGATTCCCTCTCCTTCTTGATATAGTTTTTTTTCTTGCTCTTTGTCTGCTCAGCTTCAAAAGGACTTGTAGAATCACAAAAACATACTACTATGCAAGAAACAAGGATCTAAGTTCATAAATAATGCAGGATCAGATGTGCATTAACCATATACAAGCATATGTAAACAAGTACACAAGAATATGGAAGGAAATAAGAATAGCTTTATTCAGATGGAAAGTAGCAAGAAGATTACAACCATCTGCTCTGACCCAGCATCATTCTCTAGATAAGAAGCCCTTCTTCACCTCAAGCAAAGCAAAATCACCCAACACTATGAATGTACACCAGAATACCAATAGCACTTCTCTATAAGTTACAAAATTCCAGCCTCTGGATCTTTGTGATGAGGGATGCATATATAGATGATTACAGAGAGGTGAGTCATCTTTCAGGATCTCGATTAGTGTCCTCTCTCTAATAGTTCCTGCTTCCACTTGGAGAATGATGATATCTTACTCATCCCTGGTCGAAAATGGAGTGGCAAGTGTCAAAGGTGAAGCTTCTGGAAGATTCCATGATCTTCCACCTCGCATTTTTGTCCCTGCCATTTGTCCATTCCCGACCATCGTACCCTACATAGGAGAAAAATAGTATGCATCACACCCTGTACATTGGGAAGGTGATATGCATCGCACCCTCTACATTGAGCTTTCAGTATGGTCTAGTTTTGACCATTTATGAGCATTTTTCAGTGGAGAACTTCTAGGAGATGATGTAATCAGTTGTCCTTGTTCCTTTAGGCAGTGAAGCAACACTTTTAGGGACTTAGGAGCCCTCAGTTTATGGACATTTGTGATTGGGGTTGAAGTGCCCAAAAATGTCTATAACAGTCTTGTATGTGGACGATATGTTACTGGTTGGAAATGACAAAGAAATTATCTAGGATTTGAAGACCCAATTGTCCTCCAAATTCGACATGAAAGATATCGATTCTGCAAACTATATTTTGGGCATGGAAATTAAAAGAGATCGAGCAAAGAGGAAGCTCTGGTTAAACCAGAGGAAGTATGTCGAGACAATACTGCAGAGGTTTAATATGTAGGATAGTAAATCG
>APFE030342432.1:3101-13496 GCA_000404065.3 Pinus taeda | reverse complement strand
AGTCCCTAACACTCTTCCCCAGAGTCTCACAAGGTTTTGCTATCAGGAAACCTCACTTGTGAGCTTCTACAGGAAGTTTGTAGGGGTTCTACAGGAAACTTCAGGATTTCTACAGGAAACTTGAGAATTTCTACAGGAAACTTCAGAACTTCTACAGGATGTTTGGAAGTCGGTTTTTAGGAGGTGGATGAGTGAGGGAAGGTATGGATGGATATAGAGGTAGGATAGGGGTGTAAACATGGCCTAAGGACTGGTGGGTGGAGAGGTGGAGAGGTGTAGAAGGCTGACTTGGCTCGAAGATGGCTAATGCAATGATGAGCAAGGAGGTAAGGTTTCGTAGACACAAAGGATAGATGGGAAAAGGGCAGCTTAGCTACGAGACAGAACAAGAGGCTTAGATGATGCTTTGGGAGGATGGATGAAGGAAGAAGATGCCCTGCACGGTGGGCCTTGATCAATTCTACAAAAACCTGCAAATGCTCAAATCCTAAACTAGTCTATTCTATCCATCAATCAACATAAATGAGGAGCAACTTTATTTGGGAAGAAAACCTTGTACACCATCTATGTAAAGAAAAATTTCAGATGTCCAAATCCATGACTAATCTCTGCAAATAAAACAAGCACACTAAAAGATTGCATAAACAACGAACTAGTGTTTTTGTGAGGCAGCACTGTTTCCTCAATTTCAGCCCCAAATCCAATAAGGCCGAGGTGAAACCAGGAGTGTAGTTGTCTCTTTTCCTTGGAGATCTTGCTGTTATTATCCTACCAAAATATCTAAACCAAAGTCATTCATAAACAGTGATCTATTCTAGCATCATAACGAAATCTACTTAACAGCAATGTGTTCAAATGCATAAAAGAGAAAAAAACAGTGATACGTAAAGGAAAAGAAATAATACAGAAAGGAGGTCCTAGGCTCTCAGGTTGGGCCCAACCCTGAGAGCTTTGGCTCCTATGAAAAACTCAGATTTGATAGGAAACCAAACTGCTTCTCATTATCCAAAAAGAATCATAACAGTTATGCCGAAAATGGCTACAAAGGAACAAAATAAAGCTGCAACACTGAGGTGAAAAGTACACAATAGGTTCAAAAGTATTTTTACGAAGGCTGAGGCCTCAAAATTTATAGATAACGAGGGACCTAGCTGGCCTCCTCAATCTGTGGAACTCGAGTGTCAAACTGTGAGTCAAACAGTCCCTTTCTAAATGCTGACTGGCTGCCTTCTAGATTCAGCTTGGTGGTCTTTGGAGCTCAGAGTTAAAGGTGAAAATCCCGAGGAAGGGTCATTGAATGCTGTAGGCACCCCTCCTTCAAGTCCTTACTTCAGGCTTGGCTGCCTTATAGCTCATGATTGCTTTTACTTTGCTCCAATATATGTCAAAAACCTGAAATACACATGTGTTAACCACCTAGGAAAAGTAACTTCCCTTATTCGTACCAAAGACACAAACATACTAAAAATAATGCATAAACTATAGAAAATGACGGATTTGAACAAGGGCTGAACAATGAAAATGAGGCCAAATGAGCCCAAATTGTTACCAATTTTGGGACTCATCAAGTACATCACTTTTCCGCGATGATCGGGTCGCAGTCTGTGTCGATTTTTATCAGTCATCGCGGACCCGAAGGCAAAACCCGTGATGACTGAGAGCGGAATTCGTTTTTGAAAAACCGCCTAAACTAACACATCCCATGGTCAAATGCAGTGAAAAAGACATTGAATTGAAGTGTGAGATGAAATACACCTACTTGGAAGAAGTTTCGAGGCAAATAATGGACGAATTGGCCGGAAATGAGCTCGCCAACTTCGGTGCTCCAAAACACTCTACACTGCATAAACAATGACAATGGTAAAAAAAACCAATGGTAAAACCCCTTTTTATAGTAATTTTTTGAAAATTAAATGTTATATTTAATAAATGTGGGTTTTTTCCTCTTCTTTACCATATGTTTAAATTAAAATATCATTTTTCTAAGCTATGTTGTTTATTTCATATCGAATAGGTTTCATGTGTGACGTGTTTTGTGCAGATCTACAGTTGATGGAGTTCCACTTGATCCCTGAAGTCATCTTTAAGCCCTTTTCCGACTCAAAACATGAAAAGATAGCTGAGTCATCCCTCTCGACTCTTTAAAAGTAAACAAGAGGCAGTCACCTTTAAGCTCTTTTCTGACAGTTTAAATGAGAAAAGATTGTTGGGGCTTTGTCGTTCCAGGCTCGTTAATGGTTACGAAACGACGTGATTTCAGTCGCTTTTCTACTTTTTTAGATCGAATTCACTAATTATGAAAAATACTCCTCGATCGTAATGGTCGGGCGGTTCTTTCGAGTATTATTTTATACTTTTTTGGGCTCGAGAGACACAACTTTACGAAAAAAGACCCCCTTGGAGTTTTCTTTTCCGTGTTTTTTTTTCAGACTCCCTAAACATGAAAAAGAATCCGAGTTTTGCCTATGTCAGACTCGTTAAATTCTGATGACATTGGACTCGTCACCATGATGAGACTCGAGCTTTTCCTCCCTAGGGCTCGTTAAACTATTACTAGGTTGGATTCAATAACAGGTTTTTCATCGATTATCTATGGCAGCGAGTCACTCTTGAACATCGACACTTCTGCTTCTTGTCAGGTTGGGACATCCATACATCGTCATTTGGCCTTCCGTGGGTTTGGGTTATCATTTAGCCTGATTCCATCTGATTCATGCCGTTGTCATCAAGCCTCTGATCCTTTGGTACCCGAATGTTGCCACCCTCCGGAGTCGTGTCGATGACATGTTCAAGAGTATAATCCTCCTACAGTTTACACATCTGTCTTTGTTCCTGATACTCTGTTGCACCATCTACCACTTGGTCCTTATCTCATGTCGTTGATGGGGGAAACATTATGGCCCTCCTGGGACGGGTCGCCTTCTGTCGACATCAGCTCATTATCCAAGAGATTTACCTAGAGATCCCCTCTGGTACCTTGGAGCTTGCATGCCTCAATGGCATGTTCTTCGCACCTGACGGTCGATTTGCATCATTGGTTGTTACTTGGGTGATTCCATGAGTGTTTGACTTCAGCTCATTCTTCGCACTTCGTGGATTCTATTGGACAGTACCTTGAGAGCCATTGTCATCATTGGTGGTTTCTCTCGCACTTGTTAACAGTTTCCATCATTGACCGGTAATTAAGCGAATTTCTCTCATGCTCAACTTTGACACCTCCATTCGGATGATAGAATTTGTACTATTGGTCGATTGGGTTCAAGACCCCGGGCTCAGATTACATACGCTCAGGCTGCGTGGATTGGTTTATGATTACATGACTCATTGATGGATGGCTGCAACCATACCAGAGTCTTCATGGATGGCTGCGACCATACCTTTATCATTATTATGGTCTCATTAGCTGGGTGGCTGCGTCCATACCACAGACCTATTCCGTATGTATTTTGGATGGCTGCGCCCATGCCTATACTACATGTACTTCAGAGATATCAGTTTGACTTGCACACAGGTCCTTCCAAATGTTGTTCTAGCTCAGTTGTTTTGTAAAGCATTTCACCCCTCCCACTCTCTCGGGCTTCATACTTTAAGGGGCATCTGTTACACAGTCATTTATCACCGCTTTCACTCCCGGTCTTCTCACTATGTCATGTGTCCAAGTCAAACATGCTTATGACAGACAAATGCTTCCCTATGCTGCCAATTGACCCACTTTCCCAAAGTTTACTGCCTCATCGTGACTTTTGGCTAAATAAAAGAGCTGATAAGCGCTTATGAACAGACAGCCCACGCTTCCAGTGCGGAAGTACACGTGATTCCCGCGATGGCTTGATTTTATGCATCAATGTAGGTCCTTGTGGTCCCTTTAGCGATGATCTGACTATCTGCACTGATCACTTGTGATGTCAGTGCTGAAGATCAGTTATGTGCCTGCGATGATCCAGATTGTGCTAATTGTTCCAACAACTGGCCTTCCAGATGACTCCAGACCTGGTTGTTGGCCTTGTTTATGTTGCCCTTCCTTCCCTGGTGTGGCAGTTCCATCAATTGTGCTACCTTCATTGATGATAAGCTCTCCTTTCCACCTTTCATGGAGACTCCTCCTATTTAAACTCTCACCATTGCTATGCATTTCTAGTTGGATAGTTTGAGAGTTGGCTAGTTGAGCAGTGTTGTGAGTGCTTTGTGAGTTTTTCAGATAGCTAGTGTGAGTGTGATAAGTGTGGAATTGTTGATATTTTATGGAAGGTTGCAAGGTTCCCTTGATCTTGTGTGAGGCTTATGAGTGAGAGAACTATTGTATGTTGGGAGATCCATATTAAAAGAGTGAATGCTTGAAGAACATGCTGGCTAGACTCTTCCCTGAGAAGGCTTGTGATGTAAAGACTTTGGTTGTAAGCTGACTCTTATTTCATTATTAATGCAATCAATGATGTTTCCCTATGTCTTGTATGTAATGTACTTGATAGCTCATGACTCCTTGACTTTGTGAGTAAATAGTTCATTGTTGTATCCGGTTATGTGCTTTGTTTTATTTCCTTTTCTTTATTTCAGGTTGATCACTCATTGAGGAGAAGGAAGCGGAAGCTGGAGCAGTGCAACGGAACTCCATCGACCACTGGTTGAGGTAGGTCTCTAACTTGAACTATTTAAGGAAAGCTATTGTTGATCTGCCCTTGTTTGTGACTAGACCCACTCTAGGGCTAGAGGGGTTGCCTCTGTCTGCAGAGGGAACACTTTCCTGCATCACAGCAAGTTCAATTATAGTGGTAGGTTTTGAAGGTCTATCTGGGCCTGATCTAGGTCTTAGATCATACCTCTTATTTAATTATGCAATAAAAATTCAGAGAATGCTTGGTATTTTGAAAGTTGAGCATCTCCTTGTTGTTGTTGAAAAGGCTGAGGCGAAGGTGAAGGAACTATTGCCATTTATACTGCTGAAGAATAAACATTATTGATATCTTCAGTGATTAAAGGGCTTATATCCTGTGGCTGCTGATCATAAATCAACAAACATGGTTGAATGTTTCGATCAGAACTTAGTCTCTAAAGGATTTTCATTTGAGGAGTTCTTTGAAATTGAGTTTGAGCTTGAGGTTTGACAACAATTTGCTGAGTAGTTTTAGGTTGTGACTCAATTTTAGAAACCATATTAGAAAGGTTTCTGAGTAAAGATGTAATTTCATCGATTTTCTAATATTCAAGTTTAGATTTTGAAGAAGATGAATCATCAATCCTAGATTTTATATTTCTTTCTTCTTTCACTACTTTAGCTTTAAGTTTTCCAGAAGCAGAACTATTAGCTTCTACCTCTATAGCATTTTTCTGCATGTCTTCTAATGTATTAGATACCATTTCTATCAACATGATTGCAAAGTCATCTTCAAATGCTTTGGAAAATCTGACTTTTGCAGCTACTACTGGTGGTTTACAATCAACAAGGATTTTATGATGGAGTTTGTTAAATCCCTTGATGAATTCAGCAATTAGTTCACCAAGGTTTCTATTCAAAATTCTTCAAATTCAGTGAGAAAGTAGAGATGATGCTTATTTACCCCCCATTGATTTTTAAAGATAGTTATGAGCTCATTCCAAGTTCTAATAGAGTCAGGTCTAAGTTTCCTAAATCAAATCCTAACATTTCCTTCTAAGGATTGCACAAATAATCTCATATAAAAATTTTCCTGTTCTATGTTCATATTGTCAGCAAAATCTAGGAAAGATGACACATGATCTTCTGTTGAAGGAACAATTTCTCCATTAAATCTTGGTAAATTCTTTAGATATCCATCAGGAAAATTTGCCAAGTTTTGAGGGAGGACTAGAGCAGCATACCTTGCTTGTACAATTGGTTGAAAAGCCATGATAGCAGGAGGAGTCTAGGGTGACTGAGTGGGTGATGATGAGGAAGAGGAAGATGATGAAGATGAAGGTGATGAATAAGAATCAGTACGGGTACTATTATATGGAGGAGATAAGGAGGGAGGAGACCTCCTTGAAGATTTCAAAAGTGTTTTAATAACCAACTTCTAAAATCCTGATGGAAAGTCTTCCTTATTATCAAAAAAAGGATTTGAATAGATAGAAAATGTCTCTTGAAGATTAGTAGAAGTTGATGGAACATAATAAGGAGTTGGGGAGATGAAGTCTATATGTTTGAATTCAGGTAAATGTAAACCCAATTCTTCCTTAGATGAAGTTGATTGTATAGGAATGGATGGAACTTGATATGACTCAAGTGATTGTATTAAAATTGCTAATGGAAGATCTACTTCTCTTGAATGGAGTTCAGAAACCCTAGGAGGTAGTTTAGTCTAATCAGGATTGGATGGAATAAATGAAAAAGGATTTATAGATGATAGGTCTTCAGGTTGCAAAGATGAAGAAGAATAAGAGGTTCTATGTCTTCTCCTTGAAGAGGCTCCCCTAATAAGTCTTTCTGGATCTAGTAGAGGGTTAACAATCTCAAAATCAGAACGTGATATAGTATGCTTAAATGTAGCCAGCTTGGACCAGTGGAATTCGCCAGGTGAAATATTTTGACCTATATCCTATCCTTTATTCACCTGAAAGGAAAATGGGAAATCGTTGCCCCCAGAGAAAATCTAACTTTCAATCCTTTGTTCCCCTATAATGATGCCAATCTAATGTTGTCATCTGAGATAACCTAAGGTCAATTAGTTATGCCAAAGCATCTATAATGTTTGGTTTTTTTAAATGATTGGGTGACCAGTGGACTATTTTATAAACAAGTTCTTTAAAATTTGATAGATAATTAAGAAAAATAAAAGGCTTTTCTTTAACTCCACATGGTTAGTTTGATTTTAATGGGATGGGGAAGTAAAGCATGGAGAGTTATAACTGATTTGATGTTAAAACTGAGTATTTAACCATTTATAAGAAGAAATTAAGAAACCAATGCTTTCTTAATAAACAAAATATAATCAAACTGTTACAGAGATATGGTGTAATTTATATTTAAAGAGGAACTTAGAATAAAAAACATTTATGTAAATTATTCTCTTAATTAAAATTACAATTTCACAAAGGATTCAAAACGAGACTGAAACTCAGTTAAATTTTAAATTGGATCACTACAAAAGACTTAATTTATATGAATAATAATTGTAAAAGACTTAATTTATATGAAGAAAACATACTGAATAAACAAGATGAAATACAACTCATTGGGAGATAGACCATATGAGGTAAATCCAAAATCTTTTATTATTTCAAAAATACTCTAGCTTAGTACAAATCTGCTTGATAACTTGTTCAAGGGTTCAACCACTAATAACTCAAAGGAGTTATTTATACAAAAAATTGCAAAAGATCTATAATATGTTTGGAATGGAATACCAAAATAGTTCAAAATTACAAAAGTAGAATAATTTAATAGGAACTGATAAACTCTTGAAGAGGTGGATCTATCCTTTGGGAATCTGTTGATGATCTGGCCTGAAAACACTGATGATCTATCTCGTTGTTAAAATGAGAAATTACTCAATTGTTTCACAAAATTGATCCCTTCTTTGTTCTTTTGGGATTTATACATTCACCATCTTCCTAAATGTTTCATCCACATCTATGTATCTCTCAAAATTAGGCTTGGTGAGAAACAAATGTTTAATTTCGTGCAAGATGGTTAAATAAAATTCCAAGGCTTCTAGAAAATCCCTCCCTGTTACCTGTCCTTTAACTCCTGCAAATTTGGATTTGTCTACTCCAATAGAAAATAACTCACAATAATCATCTAATCTAATCAATTTAGCATTCATACCTACTAATCTTGACAACCCTTTTTGATTTAAAACATTAAACTTTGAATGAAATCTCTTGACAGAAACATGTAGGGTTTGACATTTAGTTTCTAATTGATTGATCAAATTCCTTTTTTGTAATACCTTCTTGATGTCTAGGATGGTAGCTATTATGTCAAAGATGTTTATTTCTTCTAATTCTTCTCTACTCTTTAAGTTTAAAACATTGATCATATATGTGGCTTCTGCCGGCTTGGTCTTCAATGCTTCTTTTTGTTGTTCAATCACTGCTCTGCATCTAGTAATGAGTTCTTTCTACTAAAAAATAATTTGTATGGATGGCCATACCTCTATCATGGATTGGCTGATTTTTGTCCAAATACTTTCCTTGGCATGAGCCAAAGTGTCTGCCATCAAGGACTCACTCTCTACCTTTTGGATTTTAGGTTCCAATTTGTGAGTCTTCTGCAATTGCTTGCAGACACAAAGTATCATTTTGTACATTATGCAATTCTAGATTTTGGAATTTCTATAGTAGTTTATAGTTTTCCTATTTTTGTATTGACATTTCTTGTGATAATATGGCTAGATCAGCTTCTATTGTCATAGACTCAATGGTTGTTGATGGGAAAAGGTCCCCTGGGGGTCAATTTTGGGGTTAAGAAACCAAGTTTTGGGGCAGAAGGCCTGAAAGTTTGTATAAAGAATGTAAAGTCTCTGCATTTTGTGGTTGCGAAGCGAAAACATATCTAAAGTGAAAGAGGGTTTCTGCCCTTATTCTAGATAGGTTGTGTCGGTTTTGGAAATCCTCCCTTGGTCCATGGACCATGGGATTCTATGAATAGGAGAGTCTTGGAGAGTCTAAGGCAGTTCAATAGTCATGAGTCATTGATGTAATAGGTTTGTGAGAGCTAATAGCAAGAGTCTTAGTGGGGAAGGAGGCTCTATAGCTGAGTGCACAGAGGCCTAGGGTAGAAGTCCATAGCTGAGTGCGCAGACCCCTGTAGCTATGTGCACAAACCCCTACAGCTGTGTGTGCAGGGCGGTTAGACCTTGTATTGGAAATCAAAATCATCAATAAAGAAAAATGTTATGAACTTATTGTGTACTTTCCATCTGTGTAAGCGTTATTTTACTTCTATTATAAATGTTGCGATTATGCTATGTTGAATGTTGGGTTTAAGATATAATGTTAAGTTGATGCGCAAAAATATATGTTTCCATGTGTTACATGAACACAAGTCATAATATATGTTTATGTAAGGATAATCTTAATTGCATGGTAAAGTTAGCTAATACTTAAGATAATTTGGGGAACAAGACAATTACCTAGTTATAGAGATGCATAAGTGCCTGAATCATCATCTAGGGTTGTACGAAGGACAGTTGGATACCTTCACGGAGGTTCTGAAGGACGGAAGAAGAAGTACATCGATAAGCCCTAAAGGCTTATCAATCTACACGAAGACAGGGGTTAGGTTGTAAGATCAACATCACGACTATCTCAGGGTGTAGAAACTTGGTTCCTGCATCCCCCCATACTACTTCGGGTGAGAATTCAGTCTGCACTCCATGGATTGATGTCGAATGGGCTAGTAGTGTATGGATTTGCTTGGCTGCTTATACGTTGAACCTAGGTCAGGGCCCATCAAGCCAACAAATGGCTCCATTGTTGGGACCGGGATCTGCATAATGAGATGTGTGACATCGTATCATTGGAATCCAATTAATAAAGAGATTGAAAACTGGTTGGATAGAAAGATCCACAAATTCGCAGCGCAAGAAAACAAGAATCCGCGATTTATGAAAGAATAATAGTTGGACAGATATATGTACACAGAAATACATGAAATAATCTTTTGTTCCTTCCCGATTGAGTTATATGAGTGGATCACGAAGTTGGCAGACGGTCAAGGAAGGTGGAGGCTTGACAATCCAATTGTTTGGACATCAGAGTTAGTAAGGAGACTGGAAGCCTCTGAAGATAAGATCATGCACGCTGTCGACCATTGGCTCGAATGCATCATAGGAGGATTTGTGATAGAGTTCACGTCGATACTTCTGTCAGTTATAGCGAAGCAGAGTGCCACTTCTTTAAAGGAACGTGAGGTAAGTATTTGAAGTCACTAAATACTTAGATTAAGATGCTCTTGTGTGAATAGTGGGTCATGTAGTTACCTTGATGTTTGGAGGTATGTGAAGTAGAAAGTATTTTAGGAAGAGAGGAAGAAAAGGTCCTGAGTATAGCCCACTGATCAAGCCTCCTTTGAGTGATGACAAAGGAGAAACGTAGTCTTATCCACTGAGTGCTATTTAGCTAATAAGACAAGGGTTCCTATGAATACCTACACCACCTCCATCCTCATCCCACCCACCCACAATGCCTCCATTCTCACCCCCACCTCTCACCCCATTGCCCACACCACCTGTAGGTTTTAACCCCATACAGAAATTACCTGCATACGAATTCTAAAACACAGAAAAATAAACAATGCAAGAGCATAACACATAAAAAACATATACACAGAGATTTTCCCACTAGATCCCAAAATCGGGACTACCAACTTGATTTTTCATTATGTTCCTTTCAATGTTATAATACATATTTATACATGTCAAAGCATCCAATACCATG
>APFE030342429.1:0-21868 GCA_000404065.3 Pinus taeda | reverse complement strand
ACACCTGCCTCCTTTTGCCCCAAAATTTGTGATTCTGGATGATTCTTTTGAACATACCTGGAAGGAGTCTTCTCTTCAATCCTTACTTGTTCCTCTAGCTCCTCATGGGTTTCTTCTTCATAGGTTTCTTCTTCATCATCAGTCTGATTTGGAGAGTAGTCTTCATCCTCTTCGATATCTTCATGATTTACTTGCCTAGGGAGGTATCCTTTTTCATCAACCACTACATCAATGTTGTCAACAATTCTTCCAAGTGTTTTATTATAACACTTATATTCTTTGTTGTAGGGAGAATAACTAGGGAGAATGCCTTAATCAGCTCTAGGTTCAAGTTTTCCAAGTTGTTCATCTTTATTCTTAATATAGCATTTGCTCCCCAAAATTTTGAAATGCTTTACCGGAGTCTCACCATACCAGAGCTCATGCGGAGTTTGAGTGTTGTTCACTCGGACATTTATTTTGTTGAGAATAACAACCGTAGCATATGCAGCTTCACCCCAGAAGGTTGCGGGAGTTCTAGACTCATCAAGCATAACACGCGCCATTTGTTGGACTGTTCTGTTCATCCTTTCCACCACTCCATTTTACTAAGGAGTCCTAGCTATAGAGAATTCCATTCTTATTCCATGTTCTTCATAAAAATCGAAAAATTCATTTGAGGTAAACTCCCCACCTCTGTCTGACCCGAGGCACTTAATTTTATAATCTGATTCATTTTCGACCAGGGCTTTGAAGGATTGGAATTTTTGGAATGCTTTGTCCTTGTGCTTCATAAGTCCTAACCAAACCATCCTAGAGAAGTCATTAATGAATAATATAAAGTATTCTTCTCCTCGAGGTGACCTTGTCCTAAATGGACCACATACATCTGTATGGACTAGCTCAAGAGGTCTGCTGGCTGATCCTTCCTTCTCAGGGAAGTTAGTTTTGGTTTGCTTACCAAACTAACATTATTTGCATATGGTGTTGTCTGGAATTTTGATGTTTGGAAGACCACGAACTGCCTAGTATTTACATGCTTTCCTTATTTGTGAAAAGCTTAGATGCCCCAACCTCCGATGCCATAACCAGTGTTCATCATTCTTGCTCAAATAAAATTGTTGTTCTCCTTCTTCAAATATGTATAGATTATTTGGAGTTCTTCTTCCTTTGATTACTGTTCTTCCTGTATCAAGATCACGAACACTACACCCATCTGATCGAAATATTACCTCCATTCCATTATCACACATCTCACTGACACTCAATAGATTATGCTTCAATCCATCAACATACAAAACATTTCCAGCTTTGACCTTTTCTTTCAACTGAGCAATGCCTTTTCCTTTTATGGCTACAGGGGTGTCATTTCCAAAAGAAACTTTCTTTCCCTTTTCTAAAGCAATATATGATTCAAGTTTTTCTTTATCGCCTATCATATGCTTCAAACATCCGCTGTCGATGTACCATTGATTTTCTTGTCCTTCTTCATATAAAGCTATCCCACATCTTTCTGGTTGTGGTTCCTTCATTCTCCATGTTTTGGCACTTGAGGTTTGTTCCTTCTGAGTTGTCTTCCAAAACCTGCTCCTGCATTCAGAATCTTCATGACCAAAATTATTACAAATAGAGCATTCAATTTCACTCTCAAGGGCGGAAAAGTTGTTATAAGTCCTCTTTGTGATTACAGGCATACTTCTTTATTTTTGAGCTTCTCTAGTCATGATTTTTTTATAGGCAACACATTGAACTACTTTGTGACCAAAATTATGGCAAGAGAAACATTGGCCATTGAAGAAATTCCTGCGACTATCCTCCAACCGATTGTAGTTTCTACTGATATCCATTCTTGAAGAAAATTGGGAAGATTTTACTTGTGGCTGGTTGTAGCTTTTGTTTGTCCTTAAGGTAGCATGCCCTCGATATTCTTGATAGTCTTTGTTTGTTCTTGAGGAAGACTGTCCCTGATTTACCTTATGATTTCTATTAGGCCTTTGCTCACTCCTTCTTGCTGCATCAAGATAACTTTTGGAGGTGGAAGCTGAGATGCTTCTCCATTATCCCAGACCTATCTTGATCTTAGAGGGAACATTGGCACATTATAATTCATCCAGAGTTTAATCCTTTAACAAATCTAAGATTAAGGGCTTTGTTCTCAATTTCTTTTCTAAGGCAGAATTTCACATTCTAACTTCTCAAGAGATTTTCCTTTTCATCAAGTGAATTGTAGAGTATCAATGATCATATTCTTTTTTTCTAAACATGTTTTGAGTCTAGAAATCTCTTTGTAAAGCCATTCACATCATTAAATCCATGTATCATCATCTTCAAAGGCCATTTAAAAGTTATAGTGATTACTGTCATTTTTCATCGCTATTTGATAGTCCATCACTATCTTCATGAGTGTAATAGCTTTTCTTATTTGCATTTTGTTTCTTGTTCCATCTAACAAGTTCCTTCCCCTTGTCAATCTTATCCTTGTGAGGACATTTGGCAGCATAGTGACCTACTCTTCCACAAGACATTTGAAAGGTAACTTACCTCTAAATCTTCCAGTACCCCGTTGAAGATTTCGAACAAAATTTGATTCTTCTTCTTGTTCTGACACGTGTCTTGACTCATAGTACTCTCCTTTGCCTGAAGCCTTGAAGGCAGCTACTCTCCTGTCTGATGGACCTCCTTTCCTCATTTCATAAGTATTTAGAATTCCGTGCAGCTGTGACATTTTAAGATTTTGTAGATTCTCCTTTTCTTCTATAGCAGAAACTTTAGATTCAAATCTAGAGGACAAAGATCTTAGAACTTTTTCTACCACAATAGCCTCTTTTATTTCTTCACTCAATTTTTTCATACAATTAACAATCTCATCTACACGAAGAAAATAATTAACCACACTTTCATCATTATGCATCCTAAGATTTTCATACTGAATCCTGAGGCTTTGAAATTTTGCTCATTTTACCTAGTCATCTCCTTCATAGCTCAGAACAATCTTGTCCCATATCTCTTTTGCAGATTTAAACTGCATCACCTTGACAAATTCTGATTGAGATAGGCATCCTAATAGAGTATTGACCGCCTTTGCATTTGTTTCATATTTCTTCTTCTTAGCTGGATCAGTAGGAGTTGCTGATGGAAAAGTATAACCTGTATCTATGATATCCCATACTTCTGTACCAAGAGATTGAAGATAGGCAATAACTCTTACCTTCCAATATACGATGTTTGTCCCATCAAAAATCGGTGGCCTGATTAATGCTTCCCTCTCGTAATTGCTCATGATGAAAGGTCTTCCTTCAAGCGATCAAGCTTCTTCTGAAGGAACTTCTCTGATACCAATTGTTGGAAATAATACTAAGAGGGAGGGTGAATCAGTTTTGTCAAGTCAAATATGATATACGCTACTTCAGTTAGTTAAGCCCACGTATATACGCAATTATGCAAAAGGAAATCTGCGTATACAAAGAAAACTTTTAATTTACTTTATCTTTCTGATGATGATTGTTAATCTGTGTTGCAGAATCAAATAACCAGTAACCAGAGACAGTAAAATAGAACATAAAGACAATCACGCACAAGAACACAAGATATAAGGTGGAAACCCAATGTGGGTGAAAACCACCTGCTGCAATTCGTCTCTGTCTTCTTTTTAAATGAGAAACTTCTTTTACAATGTACTGGTGCAGTCCTTTACTAGTATGCAAGCTCCAATCTGCTGACAGCTACAACCCTCTCTCATTCTCCAGCTTTTCCTGGAAGGGAGCTACAACCCCCTTTAGCTCTTGCACTAGCCAAGATACTAGTATGTAGGTGCTGGCCTACAGAAGGCTACAACCTTCTCTTTCTTCCAGGGACCACGTTTCATAAATTTTCAGACTGGATCCATAATCATCAATCAATCATCAGGAATCAACCAATCTCCTTTCCTCCAATTAGATCTGAATCAAGTAGATACTTCTCTGACCGCTGCAACATGCGTGCATATGCCACTATGTTTGGAACAACCTGCATATACGCTGTTTTAATTCACTGAGAGGACAAAGGAGATCCAAAATTACATATATACAAAATATTCAATATCAGGCTCCGAGAAGGCAAGAAAAATCACACATTCAAGGATCATTGCAATGAGGACCATGCATCAAAAACCAAGGGTAAGACTCCTATAGAAAAGTATGTATGATTAGTGTTTACATTTGAATTTTGAGTATCATCTCTGACATATGTTTTTGTAGGACAACGTAAGTATATACAGGGTCTCGGTTATCTCTATTTCTCTATATGTCACAGTTAGTTTTTCGGACGTCCTATTCTTAATACTACACATTTAATGCTACATATTCTTGTTGCTACTCCAAGTATGCTAAATCTATATGATGTTGTAAGTTCATATTCTTTGTCTTGTCATAGTTTATAGAATGGTCTCCATTGTTGTACTTAGAACCTGGTCCATCACAACTCTAGGGTTTGTCATCAGTTTTTATTTTATATATGTTTAGGTCAGTTTTGGATATATTCTTGCATAGGTTCCAGGCCTATATCAAGAGTGGGATTATTTTTCTACTGCTACAACAATTCAACAACAAAAGTGAAAAGAAAACTTTAGGTATGCATTGTAATTTTAATTTGTATTTATTCATTATTATGCACTTACATGTGTTTTGTAGGTAGAGGTAAGTTGAAGGGTATTTTGTTTTGTTTTGTGATTGGTTTCGCCAAGGAAATTTTGAATGTAGGTAGAAGAAGATTCAACTAAAACATCAAGCAATAATTCAAGAGTAGAAGTATCAAATCAAAGGAAAAATTATGGCAGGACATCCTTAAAGACATGACAACGATCCAGATATTGTGACGTATTGTTGAGGCCAAGAGTCATCATTGTAAAGTTGTAAAAGACTCACCATTGTAAATTTGTAAAGATTCATTTGGAAAAGAGTCATCATTGTGAAGATTGTAAAAGAGTCATTTGTGAGAGATTCATTCTCCCTAGAGTCAAAGAGGCAGTGTTGAGAGGTATAGCAGTCACCGTTGCGATGAGGTCATGGTTGGGTTGCAGGTCATAGAGTGATTGGGTATTTGGTCAAGTACACGAAAATCATTGTACATCTTATTTCATCGTGGATTGTTGTACCTATTTTGGGAATCCACAGTCTTGTCTTATTTCAGTCACTATAGGGTGGCGGGGAGGTTCTAGGCAGGTGTATGAAGTCTCCTACAGGTTGGGGCCTGTGAACACTTTAGGGTGGTAGGGTGGTGCTAGGGTGAGTTTTGGCTTGCTAGGGTGTTGGAGCATCCATTTAGTTGATTACTGAAGAAACTAGGGCATTGGGGCGCTCTTCCAATGGGAGATCGAGAAGAATTATTTTCTAGAATTCTAGGAAGTTTTGCTTTCATTTCAGTTGGGGTTCAAGATTAAAGAATTTATTAGAAAAGAATTTAGTGATTTTTGACCTGAAGGGGGTTTTCCACCTAAAATTCTCATTCCTAATGTGTTCTTTTATTTACCATTATTACTATATAAATATTAATAACAATTGAAGATTAACTAATGCTTTGAAAATATTTAAAAGTGTTAATTGCTAAGGAATACTGGTTCACCCCCCCTCTTAGTATTTCCAACAAAAGAATGTATTTGAATTCTTAACTCTTAGCAAAATAATGTCATCTTGTATGACACTCATCTTATTTGATGATTTAAGTTAGGGAGTGCATTTATATATTAAAATTACCCACTCAACTCAGTGGTATAGTCTCATGTTGACCTAGTAAAAGGTCTCGTCCATAAGTCATAAGATTGCATAGTTAGATATAAGGACTCTTATCCGATGAGCTGTATGGCCTTTAGAGTTGTATGCTTGAGCTTATTGATATGTTGCCAAGTTGAATTCCAACTCTTGGATTTTTAGCCAAAGCAGATTGATGTGTCATCAAGGTTCATGGTCATATAATTGTCTGCTTCAACTTGTATGTGTCCTCCATTTCATCAAAGATTCATTTCATAAAAGAGTTTGTCCCATATTGGACTTGTGGATAGTAAATGGCCTTACTAACATATTGTTCTAGGAAAATACTGAAACTGTGAGAAGAGCATGTAATAATGTGCTCTCTTATTCTCCTCTTTCATTTTACCCAAGGTTTACATTGGATTTTAATGTTCAAGTGAGTCCTATGACCTTTCTCTTCCTCTATTTTTCATGCCAAATTGTGGATGAGAATAGAGAAAATTGTCTCTTGGAAGTCAGATAGGATGTCCACCTCATGCGACACATTATGCATCTCAGACCCCTCCTATTGCCAGTGGTTATTCTATTTTGGTAGTTGAAACTTATTGAATCATTCTATGGACACACAATATTTGCCTTTGGGCTTGGAGATTGTCTTGCTATGTAGTGCTCCTTCTTTCTCTTGGTATGGGTATTTCAGTTGTAAGTCACTCTAAGGAAGTGGATTGAGTTAGTTTTTGGCATTAACCTTGCCCTAATATAGATTTTCTGCATCAATTTTAGCAATTTGAACTTATAACATGTTTTATCTAGAATACTTGGGCCTTTGCTCTATTTTGGTTGTGATCTCAGAAGTCTTGTATTCTTGCAAATGTTTCCTTAGATTAGTTTTTACCTAGGTACCCTCCTCCACATTCTTGCCAGTTACTTGTGATTCAACTGTCGCAGTGTCTATTAAAGGTTTCCTTTCATATCCCTTGATGATATTTGGCTCTTCTCTAAATGATTTTTATCTTTGAGATCCTCTGTTAGCAAGTGTGTTTGAGCCTTTACTAGCATTGATGCCATGATCTAATGTTCTATGCTAGTAGAAATGTCATTGTATAACCTTATGAGTGTGCTTCTCTCTTTTAACCCTTTGGATGAAGGTTTATTGGTATTATTCCTTGGTCGTTGCTTCTTTAAAGGCTTGATCTTTGTGGGGATGCATTTGGCTCGAATTCCACCACTTTCCTCTTTATTTGATCTCTCACGTAAATCTGACTTGGATATTCTACCTACACCATAGGAAGCACATATCTTTAAAGTGGGCTCTCCTCGTTCATATTCTTTTTCATTTTTAGTCGCAATAATTCTAACACTAAAATTATTTTTATCTTTGAGTAGAACTTGTGCAAAGTGTGGATCATCAAGTATACATTCTAGAAAAAACTACCCAATGGCCTAGAAAAAAACTACACATGATTGTGATCGAGATTCATCATAAGAAGCATGTGACTTGGAGTGAGAAACCATAACAAAATTGTGATCTTCGATAGAAATTGAACCACAAGATATCAAATGTATGAGGATAGTGGAGGCTCTAGTTTTTGTAGGCATAAAATAGGTCTCTCCTTCAAAAGATTGACATCTTAAAGTGCTTACCTTGTTGTTGGATTTCAATTTGGAATCTGGACCCTTTGGAGAATTGCTTGAAGAATATGGAGGAGCTACCCAACCTTCACTCAACTCTGTGGGAATCTGTTCTTCATGTTGGTTCTCCTTGGATTGAGTCAAACTTGAGTTACATTATGCTTCTTCCTCTTCTTTAGTAGAGACTCCTAAGGTACACCTGACTCTTCTTTCTTCTCTCTGTGCTATCTCTTTTTTGGGTAATGGTGCTTTTGAGTTAACGTGTTATGTCCTTCACTAGTGTTATAATTATTTGTTTTATTAGCAGTTGGATTGACAACAAGTGGCATACAATATTATTCCTATTGCATCTACAACTTGGAAGCTTATCATTAAGGAAACATACAAAGAAATTAAAATACAAACCAGCGATTAAAAAAAACATTGATATTTTAAACAAAAATCATATCTTAAGGCATCTAATAAATCTAATTTAAAGATACAAGTTGATTTTAATAGTCCAGTATATGTACAAGAAAAACTGTTGGGAAATGTTTATGGGAGAGGAAAGTTTGGAATATGGCTAGAAATGTCTCAGAAATATTTTCTGGCCATTTCATGATTTTGGCAGGCATTTTCTACCTAAATCAAAATGATTTTTTTCATTAATGATGGATCCCATGATTGACCATTATTATAAATTTTAAAGAGGAAAAAAGGATGAAGAGAAACTCTCAAATCCTAAAATTGATGGCAAATGTTTTCTAGAAAAGATAGTGCTTATATGCATTGTAAATACACTGCAAACCCTCCATTTTTCTTCGTCGATAGCGTACAATGGGCTTGTGAATTTTGTGAATATACTTCATGTTTGCATGCTTTGGGAGATACTTTTGAGATGCAAGGTGAAATGGATACATAGTAGGAGATTTTTTCTAAGATTTTAGAGGGTTTCATGAATCTTGACAATTAGGATTTTTTGTTCTTGAAATTTTCCTTTTACATAAGAATAATGGCATATGTTTGTTTGAATGCCTCCATGGAGGAGACTTCAAGACCTTTGTAAAACATATCAAGAGAGAAATAACCTCTTATGAGGTATGTCACAAAGTTGCAAAACTTGTAATGAGGAAGGTTTTGAGGGCATAAGTCGATCTGTGTGAAAAGTTTTATCTGGGCCCCATTTTTATCTTTTACAAGATGGTACATGGATTGAGTTTTGTCAAAGGACCAAAAAGGAAAAAGATGAATTCCCATTATAAAGAACCAACATGAATTATGCATGGGCAGGAAAATGAGTAAGAGAATTGTATGTCAATTAACCTCTTCATCAAACATCATGAAGCCAATGATTGCAGAGAGAAACAAGAAAAATAAAAAATGCTAGATGGTTGGAGGAAGATGTCTTCATTGTTTGTTGATACTTGACAATTTTACCAAACTTGTCAATACTAGGCGAGTCTTAAACTGCTTTTCAAGTTTGATGTGATAGTCAGCCTAGAGATAAGAACCAAGTATAAAAAGTCATTAGTATCCTCTAAAATTTTGATTTTATGTGGAGGAGGCTTTTCATCAGAGTTACAATTTTATAATAATATAATCACTTTTTAAATCAATATTCGGAGCACCTTCAAGAATCTTATGAAGATCTGAAAGGCTAATATGTTGGAAAATTGGCTTACATTTCATTCTTAATTCATACTATAGTTCATGGTCCATGGTGTTTGGACTCTACATATAAATTTTGGAACTTTTTACAATAATATATCTAAACCTTAAAGTAAATCTAAAATTCCACATTTGTCTATTTAATACTAATTATTTACATCATTGTTTATTTTGATGTTTATGAAGTGGATTTATGATGGAATGAATTGTTTTACATTTTTTAAATTTGAGTATATTGTGAGTATATTTTCATTTGTTGAGTTTTATGTTGAATCTTTCATGAGTTATTCCCAATTCTAAGTCACGCTCTTGCTCTTTGGATTTTCCAAGTCAATCCTGAGTCCAAGCTATGTGTCAATAAGAGGGAGCGACAAAGTGGATAGGCCAGATGCAAGTTTGCATCTAGCATCAATTTTAATGTGGTTCAGACACTTTATTGGCATGAGAAGGTTGTATCTCCCAAATAGAAGAAGAATATCGATAAGGTCCTTTAAAGGATGGGGATGTGGATCCAGAGGGACCTAACTTCAGGATTGATTTCTCCAAAATAGATTCATTTAAAGGTTCATCTACAACTAGATAAGGGTCATGTTTAAGCTTGGGGCTACCTCAGGCTCAAACACATTGAAACCAGAATCACACATCCATGATGATGCCTAGATTGAGTGAAGGTTACATTTTTTTTACTAGGGTCATGATAGAGGAATTCAACAATTAATGCTAAAAAGTTACAAACATCAAGGTACATAGAGGGTTTAGTTATTTTGATTAAATTCTAGTTCCATACCCTCATACATGACATAATCCAATGGAAACATGCAATCTTACCATTCCTAAAATCCTAAAAGCTATTAAGTCTACTGAATTTTGAATGGTATCTAATTTCTACTTTGTTCATATGAAATCCAATGAGGTTGGAACCACTATCCAACATTGTTTCAATTTGATTGGGAAGTGGGTCAACCACATCCTCGGGGCTTAAAAGAAAATTGATATTTTTCTAGGATTACCAATAACAACCTCTCTATTTCCCTCAATAATCCCTAGGCCCATTAACCCAATAAATCCAAGGCATTAGTAATTTATTCCTCAACCAGACTCATTTTTTCCATTTAACTTGAGTTTTCCTAAACACAGATTTGGAGGTTTCCCAACATTAAAAATCCTAAAGAATATGTTGTGCTAAAGCCTAGCCTGCACCATATCATATAGTTAAAATCTAAAGCCTTTGGCACCTTTAAACCTGGCTCTAGTTTGAGAATCACATACCATACTAAGAGCATATTTGTGCTAAGAGAGTTCACAATGCATTTACAAACAAATTTTATCTTAAGGGTGAAAGTGGTTGTGTGTCTCATAACTCTGTTTGGAGGACACATGTCCATATCATACAACAAAGGCAAGCTTGAAATGATTGTTCTATAGCTAGAAGTATTCTTATGACATTGCTCACACACCAGCACTAAAAATGCAACGTATTGTGCCATCCTTAGATATGTTTGAGATTGCAAGATAATTGTTCAAATAAATGCATGTATAAAACTCCTATGTTAGCATGACAACCATCAATATTTTTTTCTAGCAGTTTGGGTTGAATTCACAATAGTATGCTAAAAAGTGTCATTTGAATATCTGGAAATTAGGATATATAAATGTGAGATATATACTCCACATGTTTGGGTTATCTCCTTTTCAAATATGACCTTTTTCAAGCTACATGTCAATTGTTTGAACTTTAAATAAATTTTTGAACATATAGTGGTAAGACAGTGGTACCATAAATTGTGTTTTTCAAATATTTGACTTACATATTTTCATAAATACAATGTCCTCAATAAATAGTAAGTACTTATCTATATAGACACTTATGTTTAAGATTATATTTCTATTGGAGTGGTTCTTTATGTTTGACTATAATCTTGATGTTGACAAGCTTTAGGTGATTGTTTTCATCAATTGCTCATAGAATATGCAAAAGAAATGATTGTCAAACTGTGGCTAAAAGTATGTTTCTCTTGATTTCATTTTTTACTCTTCATGAAAAGATAATCATGTTGCAGGAATGAGTTGTCCTATAGTTTGTTTCAATTTGTGTATTATTTTTTTCCTCCCCTTTTGTTACAAGGATGTAGATTTTATTTTCCTGTTGATGGTTTTTTCATGTATCTTATCTTGCCACAAATGGTGGTAATGGAGTGGATTTGGAGAATTTTTTGTGGACACAGACTCTATTAGAGATTAATGTTACAATGCCACTTCCACCTAGTACCAGAGAAAAAAAAAATATCATTGTCTGTGATGTAAAGAAGAGTTCTCTAACAACAGGGATAAAATGCAATCTCATGTCTTAGTTCTAAGTCATTTATTTGTGTTTCTTAGCTGTAAGTCATCTGTTTGGTTCTGAGCTTTATCATATCAATTGTTTTACTAATCCAATATGCATGGCCTCTATTTTTCACGAGTCATTGGATGTTAGTTACTTAACATGGTTGATATAACATTCAATTCTAGGCCACTTCTATTTTAAGTCAGAGATTACATTGATTAAAAGGATATTCATATTTTGATTGGTTTACTGGGAGCTTGATTTAAAAAAGTTTTGTAAATCCTATGTGGATGTTATTTTTTTAGGGTGTGCTCTTTGCACCAGTGAGGTCAAATGAGGCCATCTGGAACATTGGTATATATCAAGTGTATCTTTGGCATTTGTTGTGTATTTGTTATTGTTTATATCATGGATGGATGGTTCTTGATTGGTATAAAAAAGAGGATGGGAAGGTCCTGTCAATTCTCTTTAAAAAACAAAATCAAATGGAGTAGTGGAATTGTATTGTAAAGGGTGAGCCAGAAATCAGTACTTGAAAGGTAGAACCCAAGAATAGAAAGTTATCTTATATGGATCTAGAGACATGATAAACCGTGGAAACAAATGATGGTATTGATGATTCTTCCCTATTGATCAACTCTAATTGTTAGACCACTGCCCAAATTTTAGTTATCTGCAATGGCAATAGTGACTCTAGCTTTAGATGTAACTTGTATGAATAGCGACTTTGGCCATTGTACTCTTCTTTTCCTATGATTGATTTTGATTTTCTAACTCCAACTAGTTTGTTGTGAAACTAATTAAATATTTTATGAAAAACATGTAGTTTTCAAAGCTCTTTTTTAAATTTATTTTCTTGAGCAAGTTTGTGTTTTTATTTTAGGTGCCATATATTGCTACTACATGACATATGTTATGATATAATTGCATGGATAAACAGACAGAAGTTTTGTACAATGTATAGTTATTTTTAAATATGAGGAAAGAAGATTTATAAATATAAAGTTTATTAATTAAGAATATATTTTTGACTTCTCAGCTAAGTTATGATTATATTTGTTAGGTAACAACGGTTAATAAGGAATGTGTTCTTGAGAAGCAGACATACATCTTATTCTAGTATCGACAAGGATCTCCATGGTTTTCAAGCATGCAACAAAAAAATATGTTAGTGGGACCTCCAAAGTTCACGTTGGATGAATTTAATACCAACGATTATTTTGATTCCTTGTTAGATAAAGAATGTCACAAGTAAAATTCAAATAAATAGAGGCAACTGAAGAATGAAGGTGAAGTTATTGCTTTCTGTCCAATTGAAGTCATTGGAACACCTTAGAAGGATAAGGTGTTTAAGTCTAGCAATATGCACTCTTCTATAGTAGATATGCAAAGTATTCTCGTGTCTCCATGTTTCTTAGCTGAAAAAGGTTGTGTTGTGAAATCATTTTTCTCTTCAATTTCACCATCAGTTGGCAAAAGTACTATAGAAAATTCTTCCATGAGTGAGAAAAGGGCCTCAGCAGAATCGTATTTAGTTATTTGCAAAACAAAAGAAGATGATAAAATACCAACACACTCAGATAAATTGATGACTATGGGAGATGAGGACATGCTAAGCTCTTCAAAGAAAACTAAAATAGAGGGGGATAAAAGAAAGCCAAGAAAAATATTCTTATCTCAATCTGCCAAATTCAAATATGATATGTTCACAAGGTACCCCCAGTTCTATTAATAAAGTATTGAGTAATATGCCTGATATTCGTCATGTTTGTCTTATGTAGTGTTTTTTTTGGGAATGGGAACCCCCAAGGACAATTTTGGGGCTAAAATCCCATGTTTTGGGTCGAAATTTGTAATAAAATTGTAAAGTCTCCGCATTTTGTGGTCGTGGAGCGCGAAGGTGTCATGAGTCATAAAGGGTTGTCTGCGCTTATTTTTATAAAGTAAAGAAATCCAAGAAAAATATTTTTATCTCAATCTTCCAAATTCAAATATGATATTTTCACAAGGTACCCACAGTTCTATTAATAAAGTATTGAGTAATATGCCTAATATTCGTCATGTTTGTCTTATGTAGTGTGTTTGTTGGGAACGGGATCCCCCAAGGACAATATTGGAGCTAAAATCCCATGTTTTGGGTTGAAATTTGTAATAAAATTGTAAAGTCTCCACATTTTTTGGTCGCGGAGCGCGAAGGTGTGATGAGTCATAAAGGGTTGTTTTCCCTTATTTTTGTAAAGTAAAGAAAGCCAAGAAAAATATTTTTATCTCAATTTTCCAAATTCAAATATGATATGTTCACAAGGTATGCTCAGTTCTATTAATAAAGTATTGACTAATATGCCTATATTCGTCATGTTTGTCTTATGTAGTGTGTTTGTTGGGAACAAGATCCCCCAAGGACAATTTTGGGGCTAAAATCCTATGTTTTGGGTCGAAATTTGTAATAAAATTATAAAGTCTCCGCATTTTGTGGTCGCGGAGCACGAAGATGTCATGAGTCATAAAGGGTTGTTTGCCCTTATTTTTATAAAGTAAAGTCAGCTGTAAAAGATCTACCCATGGTTCGTGGACCATGGGATTATATAAAAAGAGCTAAGTAAGTAAGATCTAAGTAGTTCAGATAAGTCTTAAAGAGTCATAGCTTTGAAGGGAGAAATCTAAGTTTTGAGTCGTAGTGTAGGTAGAGGCTTTGAAACTGAGTGCGTATAGGCCTAGGATGGAAGCCCGCAACTAAGTGAACAAACCCCTACAACTATGTGTGTAGGGTGGATAGAGTATGTAATCATCTGAAGATTTCAATAAAAAGAATCATTATATGAATTATGTGCCTTTGTTTCCTGTTAATGCATCTTGACATGTTATGTATGAATTTCAATTATACTTCTTATATGATGCGTGAATGTATGTAATTATGTTGGTTAAGTGAACACAAATAAGGATACCTATTTACGCAGTGCTAACTATGAGTATCTAACAAGATAAGTAAGATCCTTAAGATAACTAGGCATTATGTGCACTATGTTGCCTTAACAACGGGAAAGTATCTGAACCGAAGGTTAGGGTTACATGAAGGTTAGACGTACCCTTTCACAGAGGTATCGAAGGGAGGAATAAGGGGTTAGGAAGACAGAGCCCTAGAACTAAGTGACCTACGTGGAGGTGGGAATAGAAGGAATAAACTGACATCATGAACATCTCAGGGTGCGAAAATGTAGTTCTAGCATCCCCCCATATTGCTTCAGGTGAGACTTCAGTCTGCACTCCAAGGGTTGATGCCGAAAGGGCCAGCAATGTAGGTATTTGTTTGGCTAACTAATGTTGAACTTGGGTCAGGCCCCCCTCAAGACAACAAATGGTTCTGTTTCTGGGATTGGAATCTGCATAAGAGATGTGTGATGTCATGTCACTGGAATCCAACTAAGAAAGAGATCGGAGCTTAGTTGGATAGGAAGATCCACGAATTCATGGCGCATGAGAATAGAAGTCCACGGTTGACAAAGGAACAGTGGCTGGACAGGTACTTATATACAAATATCCACAAGATCTTCTTCTATTCCTTTCCAGTTGAGCTATACGAGCGGATCATGAAGCTAGCAGATAGTCAAGGAAGGTGGAGACTTGATGGTCCTACTGTTTGTACCCCGGAGTTGGTACGAAGATTGGAAGCATCTGAGGATAAGATCACCCGCACTGTCGATCATTGGCTCGATCACGTTATAGGAGGATTTGTGACTGAATTCGCGGTCGATACCTTAGTCAGCTATAGCCAGGTGGAGCAGCACTTTTTCAAAGGTCCATGAGGTAAGTACGTAAAATATTTGAATACCTAGATTAAAATGTTATTGTGCGAAAAATGGGTTATGCAACTACCTTGACATTCGATGCTACGCAAAGCGGAAAAACTTATAGGAACGAAGGAAGAAAGGGTCCTGAATATAGTCCACTAATTTCACCTCCATGAGGTGATGAAGAGGGAATAGCATAGGCTTCTCCATGAAGTGTTATTTGTAGAATTTCTCACTGTAGATCACCTGATAATGCAATATACTAAAGCAAAATACTTGATCTACTTCTAAAAACAAACTTGCGCAAGCTTAATCGATTTTGAGCAAGGTAAAAAAAAAAAAAACACATATAATAGAGAATGAGAAATCAATCACACATGAACACAAAAGAATACTCTGGGGAAAGCCTCAGCTAAAAACCCTGTTGTCTGTATTATCATACAAGTGGAAATATCTTAGTATTACACAAAGCTTTAGCTCACAAGCTATCCAGCTCTCAGTACAATCCCTCACTGCTACTCATAGACAGTCAAAGGCTTCTCAAAAACCTTCTCCTCTGTCCTCCAAACCTCCTATTTCCTTGCACAGTTTCTCTTAGGTCCTCAAGTTGCCACCTGTTTGTAATTACCTCACACACTACTCACTAACCTATGAAATAATTGCGCAATCCTGAAGGAGATAATTCCTTCTGCATGGATGAGTTTCCTATATAGGAAAAATCCTCCAAATGATAGTACATTGTCCCTTCCTTTAATCTCAACTAGGTCTCTGACTAAACTGACATGCGTGAGTTATTTATGAGAGAATATTTAGTTATATGAAGTACACTAGTTACATGCATGCATTAACTAACTGAACTCACAATCAGTTCCACAAATTGTTGGAACTAATATAACTAGACTTAACTGAGTTAACTGAGCTGACTAATTACAACTCAAAGTACAACTCACCTTGATCTCCTTAATTAAGGGATAACTTCCTCAATCAAAGGGATAATTGTTGCATGTCTTCTCATAGACTTCATGTTTGATTTTCTCTAGCTAACTTACTCAAGATGAATTAATTAATTATTTTTCAAATAGCTGTTGAGATCAAATTCAAATTTTAATTTAGGGACTAACTAAAATTGGAATCTATCATGAAATTATATTTATAGTAATGCTATCTTTAGAATTTCTATTTTTTGTTATTTCCAACAGAGTTGGAGTATATCCTAAAATGCTATTTATAGCAATGCTATTTTTAGCATTTCTTGCTGCTATTTTCAACACTCCCTCTCAACAAGAAAGACATTCAACTCGAACCTGATCCTGAACCTTTGAAATGTTCTGCATGAAACACTTCTATCAAGTGTTGTTGCTCCAACAACTCTAGGAACACAAAAAATATCCAACCAAAAACAGAATGATGCCTCTGTCATCAAAGTCTCTAACTGCCATTGCCTCTATCGACTAAAAACTATGCACCTATGTGCCCTTTAGTATCTGACTCCTCTAGCCTCTATCACTTTCATCTCTGACTGCATCAATCATATTGATTCCTCCTATTGCATCCATGCTGCTGCTGGTCCTATCTCCCAACACTGCATCCGCACTGCACCTCCTCTCATCATGTTACATCATACTGCCCATTGCTGCACTGCAACTCAGTTACTGAAAAGTAAGTAATTAATCTCCCTGTTGGGGCCTAGATCTACCTCAGGCTAAAGGAAGGCAGGTCTAGGGTAACATTAAACCACGCTTAACCTAGTAGCTAGCCCTACCAGGTTGGGGGAAAGCTCTCTCCTTGTCAATCTCAATTAGGATATTGGCAATTAGGGCTTGAGATGACTGAATTTAATGTATATCTTAGGCTAGGTATAGTAGCTCAAGGTTTTTGGTTTTATTTTTAGGTTTTGGTTGTTGGATCAATTGGAGAAGGCAGATTGGGTCCGGGAAATCAACTCAGGGATATAGTCATGTTCTATGGGGCGAGGTAGAGAAGGGTTTATGTACTAGAAATGGACTAAGATGGTAGAATAAGATAGCTGAGGAGTGAGGAGGGCATAAAGAAACTATAAATCCTCTTGAAACAATTGAAAACATTGAAAACCAAATGCATTCCCAAGACAAAGCACAACAATGTATTTTGTCCATTCACCTTGATTCATTTAGTTTTAGAAGAGAAAGATGGATTTGGATACATATAAAACATAAGAAAAACTCATTATAAAGAAGAAACAATACATAAACTCACTGTCACAAGAATCCCACAAAAATAGCTATGAAACCTGGTTTTATTCCTTGCCAAACTGCTGATACAAATGTTCAATGAGTGCCACCACTTCCACTAAAGTCCAACCTTTACAAATGACTAAGAAATTACATAATACAGGCATCAAACAACTCATGCTAGTCATCAGGGGTTGAATCCATGAGTCAAGGAACTGTTTCAACAACATCTAAACTAGGAACAAGAAAATATGCAGTGGAACAACTTACCTCTAAAACTTAGGTAACCAATTCATTACAACACAAAACCACTTGGAACTTGATATATCTACCCTATGAGGTGATTTTCATCTATAATTACATCATATACATCATTTACCATGCATACATTTACCTAAACAAGTAGAAAAATCAACCACTGAAGAAACTGGGCAAAATTTTGAGTTTTAGGCAAAATTAACAAAATCTGCCTGATGCACAGCACCTTGAGCCTAATGCATAGTGCCGCTTCAAGGCTGCCTATGGAGGCCTTCCACTCACCCAAATCAGGCCCAAGATGGCTTGTTGGAAATATCTATCTGTCTAGTTTCTGGAACATTTTGAATTTTCTGATTTGGAGTTGATTTGACCTTCAAAAGTTGATTCTCCCAAGACTACTTCCTCTGGGTCCAAAAAGTGGCATTTGGGTGTTTTTTCCCTTTTGGTGGCCCAGATCTTCTCCAAAATTGATGAAACTTTCTAGGTTTGCTTATTTTTTTATGCTAAATCCAAATCTATAATCCATTTTTCAAGAGGATACACTAATTCAATTCCCAGCGCCGGTGGCACTGCGCATCAGTGGAAATTTCCTATGTTTCTATTTTCAAAAATGAAAAATGACAAAAAAAATTCCAAAATTTCCTCTAATTTGGTAAGAGGCAACCTCATTAAGTGCTTTTCTGAGCTAATGAAGCTTTAGCCAAGATTTTGATTTTATCATTCTCTTTCTTGTTCCTCAAAACTCTTCTTAGCTTGGCTTTTAGCCTCTTTACCCTTGTTTTGCAAATCTTGTTCCGACTTAAGTAATGATAGGCCATATGGCGCAACATTCTCTTCTCTTTGTTGGATTTCTCAAGCAACTTCTCAAGGTGAATGTTCACCCTTTCCAACCATGTCTCTTGGTCATTATCAATTTCTTGCTCAAGGGAGGTCATCTCGATCTTTATTTTCTTTGCCTCTTGCCTATCTTCCTTAATCATCTGCAGCTCCATAATAGCTTGCTTATCTGTCAATTGTTTGTTTTCCTACTCAAGATAGTTAATGATCCATTTGTCCCTCTCAAGGTTAAGTGATAAGGATTGTATTTCATCCTCCTTCTCTTTGATAATCATTTCCTTGTTTCTTGAGCCTTGAGAGCCCAAGTCAGTGACATCCTCCTCAATCAAAGTAAACTCTCTGTCTTGCCCTTCAATACGGCTCTCCTCATGCATCTTTTTCTTCCCTTTGTATTTGCTCTTTGGCTGTTGACCAACCTATATAGCTGGAGAAGAAGGCAAATCCCCTTCCACCCCCAGTGAAGATAGCATTTGCCTGTCGTCTGCTGAAGAAAAAAAGACCCCTTCCACCACCGATGGAGATAGTACTCACCAGCAGCACAAAGCTTCCTTGTGCCTCTCTCATAGGTGACAAACACAGGAACCTCCTATTTTCTATTTTCAGGCTCCTTTTGTTGCCCGAAAGGTTCACCTTCCTCTTGGAGATCTGAAAATATTTGAGGCCCCTTGAAGCACTCATGGGCAACGAAAGTTTCCCATGGCATTCGAAATTGAGTGAGCCAATGCAAAACAATAATTTTGATGACAGAAAAATGATAAATGTTATTTAGTTGTTGTGGATATGGTTTTATCTTTGCAATCACTGTCATCCAATCTATGTTTTTCATTTAAAATAAGGGATGCTCATCATTCTGACCCTGGTGAAGTGCATGAACAATCTGATGTGGTAGGCATAAAGTCTGGAGAACCTACCCTCACATGTAAAGTATTTAATGATAAGTTTCATGAGTGGAATTTTGGAAATAATACTGAGAGGGGGGTGAATCAGTATTATCAAGTCAAATATTCCTTTTTCAGAAACAAATTGTATACGCTACTTCAGTTAGTTAAACCCACGTATATACGCAACTATGCAGAAGGAAACCCGCGTATACAAAGCAAACTTTTAATTTACTTTATCTTTCTGATGATGATTGTTAAATCTGTGATGCCGAATCAAATAACCAGTAACCAAGAGACAGTAAAATAAAGCAGAAAGACAATCACACACAAGACAACAAGAAATATAAGGTGGAAACCCAAGTGTGGTGAAAACACCTGCTGCAATTCGTCTCTATCTTTCTTTAAATAGAAACTTCTTTTGACAATGTACTAGTGCAAGTCCTTTAACTAGTACAGAGCAGGCTGTAACTTGTAGACAGCTACAACCCTCTCCGTTCTCAGCAGCTTCCTCCTGGAAGGGAGCTATCAACGCCCTTTAGCTCGTTGTATAGCTCAAGATACTAGTACGTAGGATGCTGGCCCTCCAGAGAGGCTACAAACCTTACTCTTTCTTCCAGGGACGCAGCCGTTCATAATTTTCAGGACTGGATTCCATGACATCAAATCAATCAATGAAAATGTCTCGCAGTCAACCAATCTCCTTTTCACCAATTAGATCTGAATCAAGTAGACGATACTGTTCTGACAGTTTGTACAAAATCAGCAGTACCAGAAGAACCACAACACCAGAAAATAGAACCGAGAACACAACAGGCAATACGACAGAGTAGCTAGATCGCCACTTTAGAGTATAGTACGCCTAATTTCAACAGCCCTGAACACTAAGCGTGCAGTACGGCTCTACGTGGGAACAACTAGCTACGTAGACGCTTATTTACTCAAACAGAACTTGCGTGTATACGCGCCTTCACTTCACTGAACCTGCGTACAGATCTATAAAGGATAATTCACTCTTTCAGATATTCAATCATTAATTAATCCAGATTATCAGACTTGTAGATCAAGCAAGCGCCACATCTAGCAGATCAAAATCATACAAAGATAATATCATTCAAGCTTAAAGATTATGACCCATCAATAGAACTTATCCTTCTTTTTGCGCTAAGGTTCCTCCTTCATTTAGATCCAGATCTGCATCATAACCCAATTATCAATATACTAGCTCTAGCACTTTATCAGATCTTCAATAATAATTCAAATGATCATTTGCCACATGATCTCCCTCCTCTTTTATAGTCTTAGGCCTTCCTCAATACCATGAAACAAAACCATATCATTTCAATACCATGAACCCAAAACTAGGGATCAACACATTTGACTAGACGCCATGGTCCAAAGCATAGGTTCAAATCCCAAGAACTAACTATCATGGACCAAAAGTATGATCCCCAACATATACATGCTTTTGTAATGTATAACCCTCGTGTATACACGTCTTCATCTAGATGAACCTGCGTATATGTATTTTTCTTCTTTCAGAGTGCCTAAACTGAGATTTGTTACCAAAGAGAGTTTCCATCAAGGACAACACCTGCGCCATAGCTCCAAACTTGTGTCGTAATGCCAACAATCTCCCCCTTTGGACTTGATGGCAACACCAAGATCCTCAAGATCATTCTCCGCCTTTTTCATCAAGGGCAAAGGGTTGTGCTCCCCCTGAGTACATGCTGAAATCTCTGTCCTGCTATGCTGACCATGCTCTCCCTAACTGTAGGCAAGATCTGAAAAAAGATGTTCTTCAAGAAGAAACAAGACTTATGCATCATAAAAGACCTTCCTATCACCAAAAGACTGAATACATACATCCATCACCCAACCAAGTGGGAATACATCAGAAATTTACATATGATGACCAAATACATTACATCTTCATCCCAGGCATAGTGGGGAAACCAATATAAGTCGTTACATGACCTTGACACCATATAAGAAAAAGATACGTGACATAGAGACGAAATATTTAAAACAAGTCTTATGAAAGACACCAACAACTGATAGCAGCAGCAACTGAAAATCACCATTCAGATCAGCAACCAAGATTTCCTTATGTTGTCCCTCTGCCTCTGTTCCTCATGAAACCAACAACAGCTGTGAACTAGAACCAAAAGTTTCTAAGATAATGCCAACAAAACATTATTAGAAGATTATCTGCTCCCCCTGAACCTGTGCTGGATGGTATCTATCAGACCCATATCAGACAATTTTCAAACAAACCTTGTTACCTCTGATATCCATCAAGCCTCCTTATACGTGAGTTTCTCCACATCAACTGGCGTATGTAAGTGGATCCTTCTAATGCAACTCGCATACACCCATTTTTCTCTAAAACTGACAATATTTAATAGCAATATGATACATCAACTACTCCTAGCTTCTGTCTGAGATAAAAGTTTCCCTGGGCAGTGGTTTGGTGAGAATATCAGCAACTTGTTCCTTAGAAGGAACATACTCCAATTTGACCTTTTGTTCCAACACTTGTTCCTGGAGAAAGTGATACTTGATTGGTATGTGCTTGGTCTTTGAATGC
>APFE030342414.1:8653-31864 GCA_000404065.3 Pinus taeda | reverse complement strand
GGTGTAGTGGTGTTGCTGGTGTTGGGGTGGTGTTGTTGTTGTGGTGTTGCTAGTGTTAGACGTGTTATAGTGTGGTGGTGCTGTTGGTGCTATGATGGTGAAAGTGACCAAGTAATTGGAGAGGTTTTGTGCTACGACGTTCACATGGCACCGCAACATGGCTCACGCTTGGGTGGAGGTGGTAGGGGGTTAGATGCGGAACTCAAACCTGGATGTCAGTACTGGAAGCGGGAGGAGGTGGTACCAAGCTTAGAGGCAACCAAGAGCTTGCAGGGATCCCATCGTGAACGTCGACCACTGCAGAGGAAGAGGAACAATCCCTCTTGTGCCAACAAAGGTCAATTGCGTCAGTATGTGAAAATGAAATATGAGAAAATTCACCGAAAGGAGCATGACGCAGCCATGGTAGCCTTGGCTCAAATCCAATATTTCTGGTGTTAGCTTTGGGAGTGGGTGGTGGTGGTTTAGCGCAGACACATGCACATTCTGGATAAGCTAGAGCAGTTGGAGACTTGGCTGGCTCATCTGGAAAAACACGTCAGTTGCTTGTTTCACCCCCCTCCTCCACCTGGGATGGGTCCAGACAACGTAGCTCTATTAACCCTGATGATTAAATATGTGTTTTGGTGTTTTATTCATTTTGTGAATCTTTTGGCATATCTTTCCCTTATGGTTATGGTCGATTAGGTTATGCCTTTTTTAGACTATTTATTTTGGACTCACGACAATGGTCAACAAACTCGGTCGGGGTGAGACTGCAAGACCTTTTAGCATTAACCTTGTAAATATTTCTTCTATAGCTAATAGAATGTTTTGACTTAAAATAAAATAAAATTATACAATGAAAATGGATGATAAATAAAATTTGGAATAGTGACGAAAGCTTATTCCAAAATATATCCAACAACATTTTCATTTTCTTGAATTGAATTTATTTTTTATAATTTTTTTCATTGCTTAAATTTATTTTTAATATGGTATTTTTATAAAATTTTGATATGTGAATTTCTTTCTTGAAAGTTTGAATTTTATGAAATTAAGATGTTAAATTATATTAAATTCTTTTATATATTTTCAAACTTAACTTTTATTTAAATTATAAATATATTTAAATTTAAAATAATTTGACTAAAATTAATGAAAAAAATATATTAATAAATATTTTCATTTTAAAACTAAAACTCTGGATCTACCAATATTTTCATTTCAATTTTAACTCTGGATCTACCAAGAGTTGAGGGATCAAATCTCTTGAAGTGCAAACCTCTTTTAGAATGAAAAGAAATTTTGATCCCTCTTGGTGCTTGATAGATCCAGAGTTAAGATCAAGCGCGTTAATTACACAAACCTTATGGGGGGGGAAATAATTTCTATGAAATGTTAATTTGTCACGGAAGCATAAAAAGTGACAATGTTTTTTTATGGGGTTAGGGAGGGGAAAGGAAAGGGACTTCAACATGACTTTGAAGATACAAGAGATATAAAAAGAAATTGCTAAAATAAATCTATAGGTTACTTCATTCATATTTTTGAGCATTTGAATCAAATATATTTTAAGCTAGTTCTAGTAGTTTTTAGATTGATAAATTTAAAAGGAACTGGGAGACAAGGAGGTCGGTCGCAAATAATCTTTAGAAACTTAGGTAGATTTTGGTGGTGGTTGAAAGAATTATAACACAAACATACAAAATGAAGTCATAGGTGGATAACCATAGGTATTCGTACCACTAGGCCATTCTTGTTCAAATTAACTCTAAATAAGAGAAACAACAAGCACTTTTTAAATTCAATCACATTTAGTAAAATGATGGACAATTTAGGGAATTGATAACGCAGAATTGTAATAAATATTAGGATGATATGAGGGGATTCAACAATGCTTTAGTATATATATGATTATATCAAAATTGTATATTAATAAAAATCTATAAAAAAATTTGCTTGTTAAGTGGTCCGAGTTTTGAGATGACTGGAGGCTTAATCTTTGGCTTGAGAAATCTTGACCCAAGGGCATCTAAGCTGTCAAAATCACTCGAGAATAGCACCCAGCTTGGCCACATTAGCCCTTACTATGATTAGGTTTTTGTCTTTTCATTCCAATAACCTTCCTCTTATAAAATGCCTTAATAATACATCTCAAAGCCATTTTTCTATAAGCCGTGGGCTTCATTAAAAAATATGGTTAATTTAAATATAATTTTTATTTTTTTATATTTTTAAATTTTTAAAAATATTATTTTAATAAACACATAATTACAATATTTGGGAATTTTTTTATACACTAGTGTAGAAATTGCAAAAAATTGTCATAAGAAATTGCAAAAAATTGTCATGAATAATATTTGCAAAACTTTTAAGAGTTTGTTTTTTCTTGTGTAAACTTTAGGAAAGGAGGTGTGATGGCACTTTCAAGTTAAAAAAAAGTGGTCTTTTGGCATTATCTTGATGAAGTAATCTTGTGAAAGATGCGAACCTTCTGAATTTTAGATAAGAACAACTACATTCAACTCGGTACGACTGGAACCTGTCAACCAGATACAACGTTAGCAGAAAGCGATTTTTCTGTTTATGATGAAACCAACGGCCAATAGTCAATTAAAATAAATATTTCCAAGATCGCCTTCGATTGTGAATTCACCGACTATGTGTAACATCCAGATTTTAATTCTTCTTCTTCACTACGTTCGTAGTGAAGCAAAATATAGATCGGGAAGGAGAGAATATTATAAAAAGCGTAGTGAAGCAAAACATAAGGTTGGCCTTGGCCTCACATTGGGAGCGAATCCGAACAAAGAAACTACTCTGGTTTCCTGTTATTGTAACCTAACCTAGTTGAGGGAGGGAGGAGAGCAAGAAAGGGATGACGATTACAATGGGAGATTTGCCAGAGAGCTGCATATCGCACATACTCTGTTTCACCACACCCAGAGATATTTGCAGGTTCAGTGCTGTCAATCATACATTCAGTTCAGCCGGCAATTCGGACTCCGTGTGGGACAAGATGCTTCCAATTCAGTATCGCCACCTTCTTGCACGGATGGATTCGCCTTTGGAAATCTGTTCCAAGAAAGAGTTGTATTTCGCTCTCTGTCATCCCAATTGGATCGACGGCAGAACCAAGGTAATGCTATGTTTCTTTGCCTGAATCTCTTTCAATCGTACTGCAGGTTGGGAAATTAGAGATGGAAGAAGTCAAACGTCTTTCAATTTCGCCGGATTCCCCATTAATGCTAATTGTCAACTCACTGTTTCACTGCTCACAGTTTCACCAAAAGTAGGTTAAGCTTCCATAAGCATGAACATGGGCAGCAGATCCTTCCCATACCTTCGGCTGAACCATGAGCAACGGAACCGTGATCTAGACAGCTCATATTAATGGCGAGTCTCGTATAATCTATAGACGTTGCCATGAATGCTAGCGGTCTAGATCAGGGTTCCGCTGCTAACAGTTCTGCCAAGGCCCAAAAGTACCCCACCCCATGAGCAATAAATGTTTATATTTGGCAATAAATGTTTTTTGATTTCAGAAGTTCTGGATAGAGCGAGACACAGGCAAGTTGTGCTTTTCCTTGTCCGCAAAAAATTTGAATATAACTTTGGGAGATGATAATCGGTATTGGCGTTGGATTTCTCAGGATGAATCCAGGTAATCCAACGCTCTGTTCTTCTTTTCTAGGTGAATATGACAACAAGACAACGCTCTGTTCTTTGTTTTCTTTAGGTTAATACTAACAATTAGACAGTATGTAAATAAAAGCTAATAACACACTCTTGACTTTTGACTACAGTTGCAAGGACATAGTTGAACTAATTGCAGTCTGTTGGCTTGAAGTGAAAGGTCAATTTGACTGCAAGCTTTTGTCTCCTGGTGCGGCATACAGTGTTTCATTCAGGCTCAAAGTCCATGAGTCTGGCATTATTCGGAACTTTGGTCGTGGATTTATTCTTCCCGTTCCACCCTACCCTCCCCCCTTGCCTCGAGCATATGGATGGAATCGTAAGCCAGTGAAATTCTCAATTACAACTCCTTGTGGTGATCACCAGATATATGCTCGATATTTGAGTGACATGAATAAACCTGTTGAGACTGAAGGGTACCAGATGGCTCCCTTTAGACATGTAGAGGAACGGTGGATGGAATTTTATGCAGGCAGATTTGTTGTGCAAGAAAAGGGAGATAATCCAGGAAGTGTAGAGTTCTGCATGAGAGAATGGGAAGGTGGGAATTGGAAAGGTGGACTTCTTTTAGAAGGGGTTAAGATCCTACCCACTTCTTTGGTCAGGGAAAGAGCGGAATGATATAATTTGGTTCTATTTCAGCATTGACTAATTTTAGAGACTTGTAAAGTGTATATTTTGCTTTCTAATTCCACCATTTTCAACTTTATTGTATCTCTACTTGACTAATGGAAGAAATTCAATGTGCAGAAATGACTTGTAGGGTGTTTCTCTCATTTCATTATGTTCAACTGTACTGGTTCTCTAGTACATTCAGTGTACAGAAATGGCTATAGCAGCTCCTCCATGAAATCTCCCATTTCACTCTGTTAAATTCTATGCATTTCAATAATACATTCAATGCACAGAAATGGCCATCTGAAAGTTTCTTCCGTCATTAACAGTTAGCTGTGGAATCTACAATTTCACTATGTTAAATTCTATGCATTTTTATTATACATTCAATGTACAGAAATGGCCATGTGAAAGTTTCGTTCGTCACTAAGAGTTAGCTGAAGGAATACTCACCATTAACAGTTGCTATAAGACTTCTATGTGATTGCTAAAGGTTTAACATCTACCTTTTTAGCCTTGGATTGTAATAACTATCTGTTTAGCCTTGGAATGCTCTATTTCATGTTCTTATTTATTATCTGCATCTATTAGCTTTTATGGATGGGGAAGATATGATCTCTAGATCGATATAAGAAACTGAAAATCGAGTTCGGAACCACCTCCAAAACGCAGTGACGTAATGGGGCAGGGGCTTAGGATTAGGGTACTCATTCTCCAAATCGCCTAAGGGGTTGTGTCATCGAAATTCTTCTCCTAGCACCGGAAGAGAACATAGATTTCTGGGTGGATTTGTCCTTCTGAGATTTTAGTGGCAACTTTTCAGAGATGAGATCAAAGTCGGAGTATTTTCAAGAAAATTTCCAGAGACTTCGAAGGGCCCTTTGTTGAGTTTGTTAAAAAGAAGTTGTGCCCAAGAAGGGATAAACTTACAAGATGTTGTCTTTGTAGACAGCTAGTTGGATAAGGAAATCAGATTCGTTCCTTAACTTAGAAGGAGAAAATTGAGAGGGCATGTTTATGCTTGATAATCTTATGGAGTTGTCTATAATGCGAGTTTTTGGAGATTTCGATGACAGAATCTGGCAGAAGAAATTGAGGTTAAATCTTGATTGGTTGCAGTTAAAATGGTTTTTTAACTGTGTATTTGCATTAAGCACCCTGAAAAACCCTGGGACACTTTGATTATGCAGAAACTAGCTATCAAACTTGCGATTCTAATAAATTGCTACTGGATTTTGACCAGAAAAAAGACACCAGAAAAGCTTTCAAAAAGTCTCATTATAGACAACTGCTAATCTTATAGCTATCCAATAGTTTTGAATGGGTTTAGGAGATTGACCAAAAAGCGCTTTAAAAATTATTTTTTAAATAAATAAATAAATAATTTTGATTGTAAACAAGTTACATTGTAATTCATCCCTATAAAAGGTTGTTATTATTGTAATTCATCTCTATAAAGGGTTTAAAAATAACTAAAAGCTTTTTGAAATAAATAAATAAATCCTGCTCCTTTGGCCACCCCCACGGTGAGAACTTCTTTGTTGTCTTAACATGGTTCTTTCACAAATGACTCGGTCATTATTGAAGGGAATAAAGTGCTTCAACTAGCTCCTGGTGAAGTTGTCCACCCTTGTCTGCCAAGGTTTGACCAACAAACTCGCAAGGTAAGTTTGCTATTACTACTATTATTTTAATATTTTCATAAACTATCATAAATTATTATTATTATAATTTTTTTTAAAATTTTAAAATTAAAATTTGTTAATTTAATTATTTTAAATTATTAATTATTTATATATAAAGATTACTCATTATAAAAAAAATTGGTTTTATTATTATTATTATTTTTATTTTACTTTAATGAAATTTATTCTTACTATTTATTATTAATTTTAATTTTCCCAAAAAAAAAAACTTAAGTTAATAAAAACTTAAATACTTGGATAAAATTAATTATTAAGTAGCCGACCTTCATTCCTTAAAACAAAGCAGCTTACCTCATAACTATTTAAATTTCGCAATTGAGCTCTTCTACTATCAACATTCAAAATAGTCATGATGATGGATCCATGTTGGGATTTGAAACGTTGATGGAAAAATGGTTTTTACTATGGGTTCTCTGGTTACTAAGTTACAAGATATCAACCACAAAGGTCTTAAATCCAGAATCATTTCCCTATGCGGAGGGGATACAAGGAGTGAAATCATTTTACTCAAAAACTTTAGGGTGAAGATAGCAAGAAGAGCTGCAGACCTTCAATTTCTTAAAAATTGTCGTGACAATAATCTCATTCCCTCATTTGCGTAAATTAACCATAGATTACATAACAAATTTAACAGCAAGGCATTTTTTCAATTAAGCACTACTCTACTTCGGGCAAAAATTAAGAGGGTTAGGGCTTCTCTAGACAATCTTGGATGCTCAGCATTCTCAGCACACCTGAAACTAGCCAACAACATCAACAAAGACCTTTGGTTTGTAATCGATGTCAGGGCTGCTCTAAAAGCCAATAATGAAGGACACATTGCTCAAGCCAGACAATATAAGAAATTGTCCAAGTTATTAAACAGGTTGTATTACAGAACTAAGGTAGATATTCCAAATGGAAGACCTAACAATACCATTGAAAATTCAACATGCTTAGAGGCATCAGGCTCTACAAGGTCTGATGTAAAAATTATGGCAAGTGTGTTGTTAGACAAAGGCAGAACTGAGCAATCCATGTTCCAAATGAATGAAGAAGCATTAACGTTGAAGGTTAGAGCTGATGCGCTAAATTCTGCACATAACGAAAGCAACAATAAGTCTCCAGTTAGCATAAATAAAACATATTCCTCGACTATGCATAATTAAGTCTTTACTAGGTACTTAAGCATGGTTTATAAAAGTAATCTGTTAACCAATAGGGCCTCGCATGAGGTAGAGACTACACAGTACATAAGTCCATATAACAGAGAGTCAACTTCGAGTAACATAGGTTTATATATCTGAGGTTCAACTTCAATTAACTCAGGTTTAGATAACGTTGTTTTAGAAGGCAATGATGCCCAAGCTGAAACGCAAACCACGGAAGCATCAAACGATGAAACCAGAAGTAATGAAACAAAAATTGTGGTTGAATTTAGCATTTAAATGCTAAATAAGGTCAACAACAGTAGCGTAGGCAGTGATAAGATAAAAAAACGTGGATAGCGACAGCTTTAAAAACAACGTTCAACAAGACAATCATGGCATTGTCTCTTCGTTCAGCGTTCAACAAGACAATAGTAGCAGTGTCTCCTCGTTCAACAAGGAATCTGAAGTATGTAATAATGTGAGGGAAGAACGCATTGGACTGGAAAACGTGGATCAATAAGACAATAACAACATTGTCTCTTCGTTCAGCATTCAAGAAGACAATAGTAGCAATGTCTCTTCGTTCAACAAGGAATCCGAAGTTTGTGATAATGTGAGGAAAGAACACATTAGACTGGAAAACGTGGATAGCCAAATCATCAGAAGTCAACTGGATAATAACCACATTTCTTCAAAAGAAATAAAACCCAAAAGAAAAGTGGTTAATTTATCTTCTCAAGAATTAGGTCCAGAATACATTAGTGTTCTCAACAAAGGATTAGGGTTTGTAGTTTCCCCTAAAAACATACCTGTTGAGAATATTATATGTAGTATAGAAGATGGGATCAATAACCTATCCCTTAAATACAATGAAACATTAAGGCAAGAAGTTTCCCTCATTACGAGAAAATCAAAAACTCCCAAAAGTAATTTAAGAAAAGAAGAACTTCTTGCTCTTAAGACCCTTCGAAATAATGATAAAATCGTGGTTCTTAAGGCTGATAAGGGTGGGGCAGCAGTAATCTTAGACAAAGAAGACTATGTCTGTAAAATGAATGAACACCTAGCTTGTGGTAGTTATAAAAAACTTAGCAAAAATCCCCTTCCCAAAATCATGAGAGAGGTAAAAAAGACAATTTCAGAATCCAACCTTGAGGAAAAATTAAACAAAAAGCTAACACCTTCTTGTGAAACTATCCCAAGAATTTATGGTCTACCTAAAATCCATAAAGAAGGAGTTCCTCTTAGACCAATAGTTAATACCATTGGCTCCCCAACCTATGAACTCGCTAAATATGTTTCCAAGTTCCTTAGGCCTATTGTCAGGAACACTGATTCTTTCATTAAATACTCCCATGGCTTTGTAAAACTGATTAGAAATGAGAGGATGAACAAAGATGACATCCTGGTGAGCTTTGACGTAGTATCCCTATTCACCAAGATTCCTCTTGATGAAGCGATTTAGGTTATAAAAGATGTTACTGATCCCAAAACCACTATACTCGCTGAGATTTGTTTACGATCAACTGTTTTCACCTTCCAAGGTGAATACTATGAGCAAACATCTGGAGTGGCAATGGGATCCCCCCTTTCACCAATTGTGGCCAACCTATACATGGAATACTTTGAAAAGAAAGCCCTTGAATCATACCCTTTGAAACCATCTTGGTGGAAGCGATTCATAGATGACACAAACATAAAATGGAATCATGGAAAAATAGATCTTGAGAACTTTTTTATTCACCTTAACTCTATCTCCCCTGAAATAAAATTCACCATGGAGGTGGAAGAAAACATGAGTATTCCATTTTTAGACGTCCTTATCATTAGGAAGGAGGATGGCTCCTTAGGGCATAAGGTTTTTAGGAAGTTGACCCACACTGAAAGCTACCTTCACGTAGAGTCCCACCATCACCCTTCCCAAAAGTTTGGTGTTTTGAACACCCTGGCTATCAGAGCTCTTAGAATCTTTGATTTTGATCATTTAGATGAAGAAAAGAAGAACTTAGTATCAGTATTTAAAACTATAGGCTACAAAGAAAAAGAAATTAGAATGGCTATAGAAAGGGCTGAAAGAAGGGCATTATCTCAGGAGCCAAAAGCTCAAGACCAACCGCAGTATGGGAAGGTTTTTCTCCCATATATTCAAGGGGTGACAGACAAGATTACAAGAATCTTGAGAAAGAAAAACATAATCACTCAGTTCTCGGCACCCGGAACGATTAGACAAAGTATGAGGTCTGTCAAAGATAAGATTGACAGACACCAACTTAAAGGAGTTGATAAAATAGATTGTTCTTGTGGGAAAAGTTACATTGGTGAAACAGGTCATTCCTTGCAAACAAGACTGAAAGAACATGTAGCAAATATTAGGAATGACAGGTCTCGTACTTCAGCCCTCGTAGAGAACTCCTCTAAAACTAAACACCATCTATGTGTGGAAAAGGCCTCAATTATCGCAAGAGAAGAACATTATCATAGGTGAAAGATTAGAGACGCTCTTGAGATTATGAAACATCCACATAATCTCAACAGAGACAATGGCATTGAGATCAATAGTAGCTGGTTTCACTTAATCAGAAAAATTAAGACCTCCATTGCTTCCTAGGTTTATCTCTTAATAGGTAACTTTCTCCCTTTCCTCCTAGGTTTATTTGGCAAGTCCTAGTTTCTTTTATTTCTTCTATTTCTCCTAATAATCAATCTCAAAACTTTAATAATTAATTTTCGAATATAATAATTATTAATCTATTAAAAATTAATTATTATTTAAGTAGTCAAATTTAAATTGTATATTTTATTAATTATTAATTATGTTTATGATTTAATTCTATCAAAAAATTAACTTTAATTTATTATTCATAAGTAACTATTAATAATTAGTAATTATATTTATTAATAATTTATATTATTTTATAACTTATTTTATTACTAATTATTCATTCATTATTATCACTATGTTATTTACTTATTTATTACTATTAGAATTTTATAACTATCACTAATTCATTATTATCTTAAATTTTATTATTTATTAGTACTATTATTAATTCATAAAATAAATCTAATTAATCCTAAATACTCATTAATATTCAAATTAATAAAAATTATTTACTATTATTATAATATAATATGCATTAACATTAATTATTACTCATATTTTTATTTATTTATGTTATAATATACTTTATTGATATTACTTATTAGTTATTACTACATTATTTTACTATTTTTCATAACTATCATAAATTATTTTTATTATACTTCTTTTAAAATATTAATAATAATTATTTTGATTATAATTATTTTAAATTATTACTTATTATATAAGATTATATTATCAAAAGGAAAAATAAATTATTATAAAATTATTAATTTACATATAACGAAATTCTCAACCCTTAGTATTTTTATTTAATATTAATTCTTTCCAAAAAAAAAAAAACCCAATTTAATAAAAACTTAAATACTTGGATAAAATAATTATTAAATAGCCGACCTTCATTCCTTAAAACAAAGCATCTTACCTCATAACTATTTAAATCTTGCAATTGAGCTCTTCTACTATCAACATTCAAAATAGTCCAGATGATGGATCCCTGTTGGGATTTGAAACGTTGACGGAAAAATGGTTTTTACTATGGGTTCTCCAGTTACTATGTTACTATATAAAAAAGTGTGTACAAGCAGGTCTACCTAGCGTTAAGGGATGCCTCGAAATGAAACCAACCCAAAACTACCAGTTTAGTGCTTTAGATTAGTAATACTATGTTTTACACTTATTTTTGAAATGAGAATTGAAAGTTCAAAGACAGATTTACAAAAATAGACATAGAATTTGACAGGATGGCCTCTGGCCACAAAACCAACTAGGAAACCATAAAACACAACTAAAGTAGCTTAATTCAGAAGTTGGGAACTAATATGATGAACTGCGACTTAGTTGGTGAGGTGAACATCTTTCGCAGTTGTGTCCCAATTGCATGAAGACCTCACTAGCTTGTTGACCTTGCGCGCATTGACAACATCGTACACTAGCTGGTTTCTCTGGGCTGTTAGCCTTCAGTATTCTGGCGAAGTGATTGATGAGCATCACCATAGCCACGAGACACGTGTTGTAACCATGAATCAGCCGGTTGCTAGAGATCATGCACATGAGCCATTGATTGGTAGACAGAATTGGAGGATCCAACACATCTAGTGATGAATTTTTGTAGTACTTTAACTGCTTTTCTGTTGTGCAACAGCTTCATGCATGTCTCCAGAAAAGTATTGAGCATTGAAGGATCCATATACGGTTCTAGTTGATCCTTACTACCTGAAGTGGAGGCCTCCGTGAAGCTCTTCTTAGCTTCCATGAATGTCTCCTTCGTGCACTACAAATAAAATTTAGGTTCCTTTGTGGGAGCCTTGCGAACCCACGCACTTTCATTAACTTGCTTTCCCTTATCCTCTCGTGCTGTGATACCACTTTGGAGCATGATCACAAGGAGTTCTTATTCTTTTTTATCATTTTTTTTTATCTATTTTCCCATACATGTCAAGAGGAGCATTTCTTATTTTGTATATTCCAACTGGTTCAAACCCTCAACTTGTATTTTTTTTTTAAACAAGAGGATTCTTGTTCTTCCTGTATTATAAATCTTGATTCCATTCCTTCCTTAGAATCAAAAGTTCAAGATCATATGTCCATTACAAGCCCTCATGAAGATCACTAGTTTTGTCAAGCTATAACTAGAGAGACTCATTCATCCTCTTTGTCAGTAATTATGTCACCTTGCAATCAACCCACTACTATTTAGTGAAAAAATGGGGAAATTTTTAAAACCTTGAATTTTCCCTCAATCCTTCATGACCACCCTCCAAAGCTTTTGAAATATTTTCCCGAACTCAATGGGGAAGACAATGTGACAACAAAGCAACATTTGTTGGGATTTGAATGTTTTCTGGATAGTTTTAATATTATTCATGAGGATGGGGCTTTAAGATTATTTTATCACTCTTTTAAAAGGAGATGCTCAACAATGGTTTCAGCATTTAAAAGGAGATTCAGTTGACTCAGCAAAAATTAATGAAGGATTTTTTGAGATATTGGGGTGAGTACAAATATCATGAGAAATATCTTTCAGAATTCTATGCAATACAATGGAAGAGAAATGAAACTCTTACTAGATTCAATAGAAGATTTTAGAAATTTTACTTTAGCATGCCCAAGGAAACTCATCCTCTTGAAGCTACTGCCATGGTATATTATTTAGCCACCCTTTATCCTGATCAGGCATTTTATTTTAGGGAATGGAGACCTAAAACCTTGGAGCAGATACTTATTAATGCCTAAGAAATTGGGAATACCTTGTGGGCTTGTGGGAAACTTCGAAACCAAAATTTGTATATTAAGTTGGATACATAAGAGTAGGATAAATAGTACCAACAACACACGTTAGATCAAGATTCTTGTGTGTTTCAACATGAATATAAAATGATATACATAGTAGATAATTTTTCTAGTTATGAACAAGTGGATGAATTTAATATGGGTTTTCTTGATAATAATGTTTCATAGGTTCATTCCACATGCTCAGTTCATAGAGGAGCTTTTGTGGATAGCAATAAAAACGCTTTATCACACCAACAAATTGTTGAGCAAGAGCATGTGCCAGATTCTCCAAAAAAATTATTTCAGACTAATTTGACTTCAACAGAAATATGTGATAAACTATACGAAGAGTTATGCAACTATATCTCTAAAGCAAAATCCCTTTTATTATATAGTGCAAACAAACTAGTTGATATACATCTAAAAAAGAGGATTGAAGCTGCTAAATGAGAAGATATTTTCACTCATGCTTTCTATGATCCTATAGCAGAATATATGAAGTGTATTGGCAGCTCAGAAATGATCCCTATTTTGGATTTGGTATTTCTTTCTAGGTACACATTAAATCCTATTAAGGAAGCTATCTTAATCATTTCAAAATCTCAACAAGGAGATGAAATAAGAACATGTACCTAGATGCTAAATTGGTGCCAATGGAAGTATGATCTTACTTAAGGAAATCGGTGGACTAGTTTATAAAGGGATTTGTACATAAAATAAGCTTAATAGTGAGCATTTGCTTCTTAGGATCTAAAATTTTTTATTTCAATTTTGCAGTATATAAATAAGAATTTGTTGTTTAGGAAATAAATTATTTGGGGATATTCCAAAACTTTAGAGATTTTAAATTTCTTCGTAGGAAGGTTTATAGTTTTCACTCCATGCACAACAAGGCACTTGCTCTACTGTTCTTAGTGATTCACAAGTGAAACATTGTCCCTAGATGGATCCAAATGTTGTAATCAAATTTTACAGGGTAAAATTTGATCCAGGGAAGGACAACCAATATGACTTGCCACTTTCTTTAGAGTTAGGTGGTGTGTTCCTTTTCTGCATTTGAGCATTTAAGGGTCGATCCATTCCAGAAAAACGAGATTCCAAACTAGTCAAAAGGTAATAAAGGAATGCAAAGAAATACTACTTGTTATTAAGCTAATTGGAAGTTATCTATATGATTGGCCTCATATAGCATGGATGGTAATAAGGAGCAAGCTTTCCTAAACACAAACAATATTTGTTGATCACAAAAATCTGCTTCTATAATGCATGTCAAAGGTATAAATTTCTTGAAAAAGAAAACGAGGAATGCTTTATGGACATGGAAATATTTCCATAGGGTAGAAAATATTTTTTGATCAAATGTTAGATTTGGGGTTTATTTCTATAAGTTTAGCATGTGAATATGTTACTGTAGATGTTATAACTTAGAAGGTGCATACTAGGTTTTGGAGACTCTGCCCTAGGTAGATGGAGTGTCTTACAATACATTGATTGTAGGATATCGTCAACATGATTATGAAGAGGAAGCTCTTAATTTTTTTATTAATTCCACAGTATCATCAGACTCCAAACTAGAGAAATTAACTAAAGATATCCAACTATATTTTATGGTATTACTTGCCTCAGAACTTTTGTGGGTTTACATTTAAATCTTGAAAGGCGTGTTGACTCATAAAATTTAAAGAGTTTATAAGACAAAAAATTAAAGGTATAGAAGGAAAAAATTTGGCATCTTATAAAGATGCTTATAGCAAAGTCACAGATATGCAGGTCTCTACAACATTATGAAGGGAATTTACATAAAAAGGATGATCCACCTTACACCATTTTTACAACCATTGTAGAATATAGTGAATAACCATTTATATTGCAAGAAGGTCTATATTTTTCTGCACACTTAAATTTGGGAACTACCCTTGAAGGAGTTAAACGTAGAGCATGGTATTTATAAAGGTTGTTAGAACACCCAACTATAATTCCTCGAATGTGATGCTTGGTTATGCCAACATTGGGGCATTGTTATCTTGCTAGTTGACAATTTCATATCTATATTGACCCCAATCTGTTGTCTCTAGGGTCACAATAGAGGGCATCAAAACTAGGAATGACATGTGAAATATAGAGCACCCAATTGCATTGAGATGAGGTGTGGGATTGGTTTCCATGTGATCTATCTTGAGAGATATTTGGATTAGCTTGTGTGGATGAGTAGTTTCACCCAATTATCGGTGGGCACAGGGAGGTAAACATATGTCTAAGCAGCACATCATCATTTTATTCTTAGTCGTTCATCTTTCACACATAAGATCAAGGGGATTATGCCTACATTTCCTCGGTGTAAAACCTTTCAATTCTTACCATAAGATTTGATTTGATTTGTCGTTACAAACCATACTCAACATTTATGTACAATACTACTAATATTAATTTGTTGACTATGTATCACTATGAGTCCCTTTAGAGTAATACCCTGCACCTGATCTGAGAACATATCAATCTCTATAATCAGGTATTGAAAATAATATTGTGAGTGTGAGCTACAACCCATATATGACGTCATAATCTAGATTTGATCAAATTCAGGCCCAACTTTGCTCCATTTTTAATATCATTTTTTTATATGTTTTAATTTTCAGTCAAAAGCCAAAACTATATTATATAGCTTTATATTAAATGCAGTCGAGCTTTATTTCATAAAATAATACTTTTTATTTAATAATATAATATAGTATTAAATTAATATTTCTAATTTTATTATATCAAAACCAAGTAGTTTTTATAGCTTTGAAAAAAACATTAGTTTTGGAACTGGCAAAAATAGGTAGTCAAGAGTAGAGAATAAAAAAGGAAAAACAACATTTATTAAGGGTTCAGAGATCTAAGAATTTTGGGTGAAAAATAATGTGGAATTTTTTTTTGGAGACTAATAAAACAAGACTATTGTTATTTCAGCTCTTTGATGTATTGTAATGCGTTTTTGCATTTTTTATGTGTTTTTTTATTATCGATTCTCTTTATGGGAGGTTGATGTATGATGAAGTAGGTCTTTATTAAGGAGATACATTTTTATTTATGTTATGATACATAGGAGACAATGTTTGTGTTCATTCAAAAAAAACATTAAAGGCTTCTCCATGGCTTCAACAATCTCTTTTTCTGTGTCCACTGTTTCGTTTGTCATTGTCTTCTCAGGGTGTAAGCATTGGATTCTTTTTGGCCCAATGTGATAAATTATGTTCCAAACTGCTTCCTCTTCCATTTATAATTTTTTGAATCTGCACTCATTAAAGTAAATGCCCTTTTGGTCCATCAAGTTTTTTTTCAAGATTAACTTGGCATTACGCTCAAAGGTGTTCGGTCTCCAGGAAAATATTTATAAAAATATTTATCAGTTTTGTGGATGTCCCAAGCACTAGTTACCCCACAGTTAGGAATTGCCTTCAAGGTTACAATAGGCACATTGCTCTAACCAAAATTCGATGCTTATCTTCAATATGTTGATTTTGGTTATTTATCTTGATTTTATAGCAATGATGTAACCTATGCTCTTAGGGTACCTTATATGGTTACAAATCTCAAGAGCCTAGCCAATCACTTGTTATGAAAGTCTTCATTCTCATTTATGTACATATTTCCATTTCACTACTTCATATATATAGTGATTATGTTGCATTTCAATAAGTGCTATGAATTTTCATTGGCTTTCTATCTTGCAACAACATCGATTTATTGGCTATATATTAAGGGTTGTATTCTTATATACGATGGTGTTAAACATTTTATGAGTTTTATTGATTGCGCATTATATATTAATATGGGATTGTATGGTTTTGACAAAAGGTTTATATATTTATATGTTTTGAACCTTGTCATTTTATGACCCTATCATACCATTGATTACTATAAAATCTTTTGATCAGTGCACCAACTTGTAGTTATGGTTTGATTCCCATCGCAATTATTAATAAAACCTTAAGTTCTTTGTACCGTTAAGTGTGATATCAAAACTTCTCAAACTGTTGCATAATGAAATGATATGTGTTAATCGTAAGTGGATTCAAGAAGATTTATTTCAGATAAAATATCATTTATTTTTTATGACTTGGTAGGACACGTTTGAACTCTCAACAATGGTTCTTACCACCTATTACTATCACTCACTATTACCCCTATCTTTATTTTTCAAGCCATAGTATTTCCCAAGTTATCACAACAATTTCTTGGTACATTTGATCTCGTCGGCCTTCCAATTTATTCTTTAGGGTTTTGGTTTACCTTCAATGTGTTTCATTTCATCGCTGGGCCTCCTCATGATTGTTCTGTGGGTTGATAGGGTTTTGAACCTTTCTTTCTTTCTATACACCCTTATAAGTTTAACACTTGTTGAATTATTATAAAAATTAGACCATGCCTCCACTAATTTCGAGCAAAACCATTGAAATTGGTTTTATTGACATTTAATAAGTACTTTCCATTATTCCAACAAGTCGGGAAGTGGATATTTCTCGAACTATTTCAAGGTTACAGTGAGGAAGTTGTCCAAGATTTTGCAACCACATTTGATGGTAAAAAATTATGAGTTGGTGACTTGGAAATTCCTATAGATGTTATTTTCATCATTGAGGCAACTCATCTTCCCACAAAGGGAGAAAATTGGTTAAAAACCTATGGGGTCAATGATATACCCTAGAAGAAGTTTCTAATTAACAAAAACTACACATATGATGTAAAAGATATGTATGAATCCTTCTTGAAGCTCAAGTGAGAGGACATGTTTATTTTTCTACTTCATTATATCAGGTGTGAAGAGTGTTGTGGTTTAGTTTTCATCTACTATATACTCCTTATCGTGCTTTTGGGAAATGAATTAAATATTCCATATTTTCTACCTAAAAGCTTGGCCAAAATGGCCAAAGATTATCAATCCCAGCAAGAGAACCCTGACATGTCCTTATTTCACCATGCTTCATTTGTATTTTGGGAAAGCATTACCTAGTCAAGTGTGGGGATGAATGGAATTTGTTTCTCTTGTGGAATGGGTTTCATAAAACGCAGGTTTCTGAACAACTAATTTGTATAGCTAAGCCTTCATATAATCCTTCACTTGTTGAGCCTATGTTGTTTGTTTCTGATATTGAGGATAATTCTCAAGGGTCGTTCCATGCAGACCAAGTAGATGACTTTGCTGGTAATGAATTGGTAAACCCTAAAATCATATCAGCCTCTGATACTCGGAGTATGGGAGAAAATGTTGAATTCCACCATCAGGAGTTGAAACTAAATTTCAAGGAAAAACATGAGTCAAAACCCTCACCTTGTAGGCCTCGGTCCAGATATGCAAAACAAGAACTAGTCAGTCCACTAGAGTGTGATATACAATCAAGGTGAAGGCCAAAAAAATGGAAATAAATATTTCTAGAGCTCGATGAAATAGGTGAAGGAACATCCCTATAAAGGAGGTCTTTATCAGTTTAGAAGTTCCACGTGATTCGTCGCCAAAAAGGTCCAAACCTCGGGCCAAGGGTTGTTCTAGATTTTCCAACAATGAAAAATTTGAGCCCAATGGTAATAGCAACACAAAGAAGAGTCCTCGGAGCCATTCTATATTTGACCCTACCTTGCTTAGCCTATATTGTAATTATCAATTCTTAGACATTGTACCTAACTTGGAAAATCCTATCAGGCAATTGTTGCAAGAAATTGAACAACTCATAGCCCAAAATTGGTTAAGGGAAATTAAAATGTAACAACCCTGGTGAAAATTCCATGTAAAAATTTAATAAAGGATCACCTGTTCCAAGTTGAATGTTTAGCAAAATCCTAGTGATGGGGATCACTTGTGATTGTTTAATGACTAAGAATATTGGCAAATGCAATGATTAAGGATATGTAAAGGAAAACTGGCATTTTTGGCACATTCTATTTATGAAAATAATGGAAATTAGGAGAAAGGGGGGGGGGGGGTTGAAAGGTCATAGGTTGCATGAGAGGAGGAAAATGAAGGGAAATAATGGAAAATGAAGAAAATAGAGGCCTCATTCATAAAGAGGCTTCTGAGGATCAGTTGGTAACCTTTTTTCAGTTTAGTTTTGCAGCTCTCTCATTATTTTCTCTCTCTCTTATACTCTTGGATACTTAAATTTTTTCTTGGAGCACTCTTGGAGGGTGTGGCATACTTGTATTTTTGAAGTAAGAAAGGAAGAGTAGGAAAGCACAAGAGGACATTGATATCATCAACAAAGTCCAGAGGTCAAGTGGTCCAAAATCTCAATGGGACCTAGGGGCTGGTTGGCAGAAATGTTAGATTGGTTCTTGAGGGCCCCAATGCTGATGTTGAATATTTGTATGGTGTGTTTCCTTCAGTTCCACTTCCTTAACATGACTCAGGAGGTCGAATCATATCATATTGGCCTATGGTCGCATGTTTACCCTGACTGGTTGGTTGCTTGGGTAGATGTGGGAGGAGGGTGTTACAAAAAAGTAAAGAAAAAACAACTGAAATCGAAGTGAAAATTCAATATGGAGATACTCATATAATTATTAAATATTCAAACCTTAAGGTTACTATTTCTTCATATTCAAGTCCTTTAATTTTGGAATGTGCTTATTTAAGTTTCAACAGATCTCTTTTTGTTATGTTTTGGTTTTTCTTTCAGTTACTAAATTTGAGATGGTCATTATAGAATCTCAATTATGTAGCAGCCCATGGTTTATTATTATCATAATTCATTAATCTTGTTCTCTATGTTGGTTGATAGGTTATCCATCTAATGATATTAACTTCAATGAATTCATTGCTGGGAATGCATTTTAGCTATGCGACAATCACTTGTGAGTGATTTTATGTTATTTCCTTTAATCAATTATGATATGACCAACTGGTCAAACAGAAAATATAATGTAATTTTATAAAGGAAATTTTATTTTCTAAATTTAGTTTTGAACAAGAATTAGGCTCTTGGTCTTGTATATAAGCTTTGGAATTTGAATAGTTTGGGGGGTGGGGATTTTGGGAGAAAGGAAATGTTGGTCAATTTTATGACTATGAAATACCTTTAATTATCATTGTAAGTTTATGGACTTAGTTTGATTTAGCTGAATATACCTATACTATTTTCACCTCCCATGGTATTTTTTGTCTTATCGTCTTATTAATTTTGTGTAATTTGATTTATCAAGATTTAGAAGATATAAGCTTCTTGCTTTGTGATTTGACTCTATAAATAGGTGTTGGAAACCTAATCCTAAATGGGTTAGTGTGGAAGTTGAATGGACAAAAACTGTCCAAGAGACCTTGGGATGTGAATCCCAACGGTCACCACATTTTACTATAAATGTATATCAATTGCTAATAAAAATTGTAATGCATGCTTTATCATTCATATCTTTCTCGATCCCCATGTCTGTTTAACATGGTATCAGAGCAGGCGATCTCCTGCCCTGCATAATTAATTTGAGCCACTTGTTTTTGTGGTCTCCATATATGTCAGTGTCAGTTATGCGTTACCTGACCTCTGCCGCACTGCACATATGTTTCTCTATTTGGCATATACCATTTATAAAACCTGTGCCCTACCCTTCTGTTGCACTGTCATCCTGACCTAACATTGAAACGTTTGAGCGTTGTTCCCACCTCTGTCCTTCCAGCACTATCTCTGCTTGAATGATGCTCTGTCTCTATTCTTTTCCAGCGCTGTCTCTGCCTGAACGTTGCTCTGCCTTGCACACTATCACCGATCCCAGTCCTTGATTAATTCGAAGGATATATATAGCGTAATCCATTTGCATTATCTGGAACATACGGCTGGCCCTTTTTCTTCCATGGTTTTGGATACTTTTATTCCCCGCAGACATAGATGTTAAAAATACCAATTGCCCATTTAGCAAAGAAAATCTTTCCCCTGTTCTAGGAGAAATAAAAGCCATGGAGGTAGGAACCACACCAAATCTGATGCTTCCACTCTCACATGATTGTACCACATTTCTGTCTAGCTCTTGTACTCGCAATAATGCCTTGGTGGTGACACTTTTATCATGACATTTAACTGCTTCAATTATATTTGAAGAGAGGTCCCTTTTGCGCTGCTTTGGGGCCACCGCAAGCTCTTTTCCTAGAACCAATTGCACTACCAATTGTTCAGGTTCAGTTGAAGCTACACAAAAGGTGATAACAGTATGCCCATGTAACCACAATGGAAATCTTAAGCCTTCTTGTACAATGCCAACCTGATTCAAGAGATGTTCTTCAGCAAAATCTGCATTAAGTTCTAATATCTCCCAGTCATCTTCAGTAGCAGGCTCAAGCATGACTGTAGTTTCCTTTGGCAAATCTGCACGTGCTCTTACATGCACTTGAGTAAAATTTGGAAGGCCGATGCACTCTACTAGCTTTTCAGCAACCTAGATGGCATTAGAGTTTGAAGCAGCCCCAATCCATGCGACGAACCACGAGAACACCGCAGTTTCACTGGAAAAAGCATAGTGACAGAGGAAATAGCTGAGAAAGAGGTATTGGGATTGGTTTTGAACCATTGTTGTCCAGATCCTAACAAGCCTGATGTTGTGCAAGCTCAACTCGCTGGAAATTCTGTCTATACATATTTATTTTTCTTAAATAAATACATGCGAAGGTTAGCCAAGGTATTTTCACATGTCATCGTTGATGTTAGTAGTGTCAGGTCACTGTGTTATCGGTGGTCTCCACAAGTTTCTCGCTGAGCTCCAGTAAAGAAAAAGTCACACAGATCTCTTGAAGACATCAGAGAAAGTATAATTGAGCTGAAGTATTTGAAGAGAACCTTTTTTAGGGACTTTGGTACGCGAGTGAGACCGGATATATCTGGCCATCCGAACCAGGCATTACACTATGTATGATTGTCTATGTTGTTGGTTAACAAAATGAGAATTATACGGGTTGTTACAAATGCCTTTGGGCTGTAATCTAAACTTTTGGTTCAACCTGTGATTATTCCTATCGCAAGCCAGAATCAAGCTCCTTCAGATGTGTGGGACGTATTTGGGCTGCAGCTGATACTATATAGGTCGTGTGCAATCCTGACTAGCCTAGAAGCTAGTTCCCTCTCTTGTTGTGGCCGAGTCTCTTATTGAACACTGTCATCCGAGGTTACTTGATGGCGGGATGAGTAAAATATGTTTAATGGGTTGAGCTGAACGTGTCGTCCTCGCTGGAGTTTGACATCAGTGTTGGAGGTGCCGTGTATATCCATTCTTATTTTATCTTAACGCGGGCATCTATCCCTGTGCGAATTAATCAGTCCAATGCAGATGTTTCCATGAAGTAGAGGCTCTCTCTCTCCGCAAATGATTTCACTTCTTCAACAGAAACAACTCTCAGACGCAGTAAATCAGACTTGTTTCCCACTAGCATCACCACAATGTTGAAATCTGTATGATCCTTGAGCTCTTTATACCACCTCTCAACATTCTCAAATGTCACATGGCGAGTAATGTCATACGCCAGAAGGGCACCCACAGCTCCACGGTGCGTTGAACGGGTGCGAAACAAAATTGCAAGGAGAGGCAAACGCCCGCATATGAAGAGAACTTGTACTTCAAGTTCAAAGAAATGGAAGAATGCTTGCTCGAAGAAAAATTAGATCAATTTCAGACCCAAAACAATTCAATCTGCGTTGTGTGGAGGATGATTTAAGTCAGTCAGCAAAGAGCCTTTCGTTTGTTGAATTTGAGAGCATTCCCTGGTCTACAGATCTTGGAAAATTCAAAAATAAGGACTGTGATTCAAATCCCCCACCAATGGCTAAAGGATAGCTTTGTTCTGGTGCATGGCGGATTGATAATGTAGGGCCCGAATCTATATATGACAGTGAAAGCAAAGTTTCACTTGGATGAAACTGCACTTTGGATTTTCATTATGCTGCTGGAAAACACCCTATGCATGAACAGGGTTGAATGTCTCAATTTGTCTTCCACTATTGATCAACACTTTTACAACATTTGCCATTCAAGTCCAAGGGGATGACAAATTTCATGTTTCTATATGCAACGGTACTGTGGACAAACTTTCAGATTTGATATTTTGAAAAGGTTCTCTGAGTAATATAATATTGATGCTCTTCTTCTAAGTTACCACAAGTTCAGTAAGTACTGCATAGTGAGATTGTTACTCTTATTAGTGATCTTGGAACCCCAGGCATTAATGATCTTGGTGCACAACTTGTTTATATTCTTTAAGTTGCAGTTATTTGGCATTGTCTGATATATATAAGTTTACTTGTACTTTTACATTCTAAGAAAGTGCATTTGTAGTTGAAGCATTGTTTTGAAATGGATCGAATGGATGATGTATTAGAGTTACTGAATACCCTAATACATTCCAGTATTGATGGGATGGTAAAAGCTATCAAGGATTCTCTCTCTAATATTCAAACCTGTTTGCAAAATGCACGAGAGAAGATAGAATTTTTGCAACTTATATCACAGCTACAGCAAGAAGAGCTACATCAAAATAGAGATCATTTTGAACCTGTTCAGAACATTGAGACAACCACCCATCAGCAGCAAGTAGATAATGTTACATTTCATTCAAATAAAGCAGCAGTTGTACATGCAGATGCAGAAACTCAATCTGCACTTCCCAAGCCCATCATCAGACCTTGGGAACAACTTGTCCACAACAAGCACAGAACTGGTCTTGGATATGACAAGGACTTGTCCTTTCATATTC
>APFE030342406.1:10166-23079 GCA_000404065.3 Pinus taeda | reverse complement strand
TCTCCGAAGCTAAGAATAAATAGTAGAGAGGTAGAGAGACACACAGAGGAGGCAGCGCAGAGGGCAGAGAGTGTGACGCAGAGTGAGGAAGGGCTCATGTAGGCCCCATGTAGAGAAATTCAGAGGCCTCCAACACAGAAGTCAGAGTTTGCTGAGGAGGCTGACATTTTTGAGATAGGAGGGATGGAAAAGGCTTCTAAGGAAAAATCTATTCCCAATTAAGTTGGCACAGGGCTTTAGAGGATGACACAGGGCCCACACAGGGGCAACACAGAAGGAGCTGGGGAACTTGGTGGTCCAAATGTTGGATAAGCCAGGACTTGCAGTGTAGAGTGAGGTAATCTCGCTAGTTTTTTTCCAAGTGGTTTTCTCTGTAACTAGATTACTGGAAGGGAATCCAAAGATGTTATTCAGAAATACTTCATCTTAATAATAAAAACCCTCAAATCTACTACATTAGTTTTCCCACATTGGGTTTTTCTTGGGATGTTTGTCCAAAAAAAACAGTGTCATTCGTGTGTATATTTCTCTATTTTTTAGGTTCTTGTTTTGTCATATTATTTAAAGGTTGTTGGTTGCAGTGTATGTATTTCGATGTTTGTCGTATGAAACTGCAAATAACTTGTTCATGTAAATATAACAATTAGAAGTAATATCATCAGTGATGTAGTAGGAATTTCTGGTTCAAGGAATTATCACTTGGTATCAGAGCGAGGTTACAGGTGAAGCAAGAAGAACAGTGCTAGAGAAACCAACACTGAGTAGAGAATGAGACTGAAATAGTTACAGGAGGCAACTGTTCAAATCCCAAGAGGGGTTTGTATAGTTCAAGTCGGAGGGCTAAATTTCAAGGGAGTCTCTCTTTGAGTGAGTCGACATAGAGGATGGGCTTCGAGTCAAAATTTTTCCATGGCAGAGGGAGAAGCGTTGAGCCTTAGCATGAGGAAGAACTGGTGGGACGCAATTTTTTTGCAAGCCATTTTTCTGGGCACATCAGAAGGGAGAGAAGAAGCACAGTGAGGGAATTTTTCCTCAGTAGACTTCCTACCAAGAAGTCTATTTATTGGTTGATCAATAGCAGTAGGAAGTAGAGAGGAGAAGTTCGACATTTTCATGGCAGAGATGGCAACTAGTGGGCTGTGAGATCAGAACAAGTTGGATGGGGCATACAACTATGTCATTTGGAAGGAAAGGATGACATTCCTTCTAGATAATAATTCTCTCAAGACCTATGTTGACAACATGGTGGTTGTGCCTGTAGATGCATATCTACTGAAGAAGTACTTAGCAGAGGTAGCAAAGGAAAAGAGAATGATCCTCAACGGAGTAAAGGATTATGTAGTTTGTCACATCGCTAGGAGAGGGACTGTTAAGGAGACGTGGGATGGGTTGTCTATGTTGTATTAGGGACCTTCCGAATAATGGAAGATGTACTTAGAGTAGAAACTGATATCTACACAAGTGCAAAAGGGGGAGTGCATAGATCCATTCTTCACGAATATTGAGGAGACTCGTGACGAGTTAGCAGTTGTGGGGTCTGTTGTAACATATTTTGGTACGCTAAAAATTACAAATTTTCATTGAGAAATTGCTAATTTCATTCTTGGACAAATCCTAAGATATTTGTTAATTAAATACTTTTGAATGATCTATAAATTTTAGTTTTAATTTTAAAGTAACATAATTTTTATAAAAAATATATTTGAATATTTTTATATAAATATCTCTTTAAAATTAAAGTTGTATTTTTAATCATACGTCATATATAAGTCAATTAGCATATCAAATGAAAATATCTTATGCAAGTCAAGGCCAGTGCATGGGATAAATATCGAGCAGTTTTCAATGGTCAAATATTAACGCATATAGATGAATGGTCTTTATTTCATTTCGGAGCCCCCAAGTTCATTCGAGCTTTAACAACTAGGGGGATTCGAAATCTTGTTTTGATAAAACCATTTTGATCTTACGTGGCATCAAGGAGAGTTCGTACCCCCTAGGTCTAAAACCATTTACCATTATGGAATCCCCCCACCCTCACCGAAATCCACTTATGGTTTCAGTCATTGCGTTGACATATGGTCTGTTTGGTCAAACATGTTCAGGAAGGGAGGTTGAGTCTTCAAGATCAACCATTTCATTTGCTGGAAACCTGGACTCCGATGGTGTAGCTGATGCATCTTCTCTCTTTTTTGTTTATTATTTGGACTATTCCCGAACTTAGCTTGCTAATAATTACAAGGTTAAAAGCATCCATTGCCACTTGAGATTTTTCCTTATGAAACAGTTTCAAACTCAGAACACAAGGCTCTAAGATACGGTTCTGACCCAAAATCATATAATTCATCAAAATTGACAAAGTGCCCAATGCAAGATCCTATTTCCATCATGATAAAATGGAATTCAAACGTCAACACCAAGCATATTCAGTTTTCAAGAAAAAAAGACAAGCCTTATCTAAATCAATTCTAGCAATCATTGAAGTCGTTAGAAATAAGTGCAGATTGGATAGAGATTGTATTGAGCATTTTAAGGTAGTGCTGGAGTATCAAAAGATAGATGGGAAAATACTTTGTGATTTAAAACTCCCAAAATTATAGGAAGACCAATAAACAGAGGTGAAGTGTTTTCAAAAGCATTCAAGAGATCAATTGAACACATCCAATATTTTCAGGTAGTCCTTTATCAGTCAAAGACTAAGTAACCCATTTGATAAGCAAAGTTTCACTAATCAAAGGATCAGATCCAAATTTTAAGGAGGAAAATTAGTGCTAATAATTTTTTTTCTGGCATTGAAGGCATAAGACTTGCAACAATTCCAAATTTCTTGCAACTAATCCAGAGATATTATTTATTTTGATACATTATTGATATTTTTATGCCAGAAAAGTAGAAGCAGTTAAGCTTGATTATTTTTCTATATATTGTTTCATTTTCATTGTAAAAGGGTTGGCTTTTGATGCCAAAACCTTTCATCTTTGTAAAACTTTTATTTCATAAATACTAATTCAAGCCTTCTAAGCACCAGTTAATGACATAAATTGTGTTTCATGTTGTTTTTCCAGTATTTTCATACTCTCTTTTTGCACATGTTCAAATTATTATAGGAGATCTGGGTAAGAATAGATTGAATTTCAATCTCTTTAAAATCCCCTGCAAATTTATAATCGTTTAAAGGGATTAGTATATTGGACTGTCTGCCTGAGGTATCTCTTCTTTGAATTGATTATTGTTTGTCCTTCTATCTTCTCCTGAAAATGTTTTTTTGGGCTGTAGAAATCTTCTATATGCATCTAAATTTCCCTAGTTGTTAAGTAGTCTAGTTGACTGCTCAATTATTAGGAATTTCCTTACATTCTTCTATCATAATCCTTAAAAATCTAAGTCATTATGTCAGGTTGGACACTGGCACTTTGAGAATGGACCATGTGAGAGATGCCTTTAATCATGAATATGGATTGTCATTGATCGCCAACCACCCCCAATTAAAACCATAACTCTAGCCCCAATTGGGAATCCACCTGCAATCCTGCATAAGATCCAATATGCCCCCTTGCCCTCCAATACAACAAATAATTAGAATAATCAAGTAAAATAGCTTACAAGTCATGGAATCAGTGAGGCACTTCATGGTGGTATGCCCTTCCATAGTGAGCTTTAGTATGTGCAAGTGTCTCCAAGCTCAATAGGGGGTTAGCAAAAAACCCTATTAGGTGGTTTCAACCTCTAGAGGGGATGACATGTCTGTGGTACACCCCTGAAATGGTAGCTGTAAATTGATATAACGATGGAACAAAGTGGGGATTAGGGAAAACATCCAGACCACATGTTAAGGAGACAAGGTAGGTAAAATAAGGGGAAGTCCACACCTAGGTATATGAGTGTAGAAGGGAGAAAATCATGGTACATCAGTTACCCCAACTTTTGTTTTTCCACCCTTCTTCATTTGCCTTTAGCTTTTTATTGATTTTTCTTCATAACTGCTCGGGGTTCCTAGGGATGAGAGCTTGATGTGTAATATGTAGCAGTGAATACCCCCTTAAGGTGGGGTGATTCACCACTCACTAGGGGTTGGGGCAATCATGGGTTCCTTAATGATAAAGGGTGCTCATATAGGGCCCATAGGAACCAAGGTGATGGCCATGGATAAGGTGTAGAGCTCATGTTTGGTTTTTTCCCACGTGTTAAATTTGTATGTCCTGGCCATCTTTTGCATTTTGTGTTACAGTTCCTATTGAAAGTGGGCAAATTATGCCTTTTCTTTTATTTTTAGCTGCATCAACCTCTAAGGCATCGTTCTAGGCCTGACTTAAGGTGTGGACAAGGGGAGGGGGAGGGCTAACCCTATGCGGACTCAGTGGACACATGTGGACCCAAATGGGAAAAGAGATGAATGTGGCCAAAATCGAGATTTCCTATGTAGTGCCAACCCTAAATCCAAATGGCCACTAAAGGAGATCCCACAGGATTAGGATTGAAGGGTAACCATGAAATCAGGCATTAGAGACAAGAACACAAGCCTAACCCACTCTTTCCGCTGAATCCCCCCACAAATCCATGCCCAAAAGTGCCCATGATAAGTAAGGAAAATTACTCAACTATACTAATGAAAAGCCATACCTTTGGGGTTAGGTGGTCCGCTTTCAAACACACTTTCATGACAAGTGGTTGAGGGACCACATGGCTGGCTCAGATGGCAGAGAAAATGATACGTCGAGTTATCTGGTGGCTAAGGGGTTGCTAGCTACCGGCTGAGGACAATCTAGGAGAAATTTTCTCAAATATACACTACCCACAGATGGTGGGTAACAAGTCCAAATTGGTCTCCTTTGTGGTCCCATTCCTTCGTTGACAAGTCATCTCACAAAGCCACAATAAAGGGAATTCTCCTTTCTTTAGGAAGCCTTGATCTAAGCATAGCCTCCACATTGATCCATCTTTAGCTAGGTCTTGACATCCCCAAACTAGCCTTTCTAGGAGAGGCATTTAACTTGCTTTTGAAGCAACCAGGCCCATTATTTGAGCCTCTCCTATGAATGGGCCTTATGAATCACTATATACCTTATTATTGATCTCATCATCCTTAGTGGTTCCCCTTTGGGACTCCTCCCATCAGGGAAAATTTAGAAGAGAGGGGACATAGGTTGTGGTGAAAGTGGGCCCTCTAGCATTCTCCTATTTACTTGGCCTGCTAAGTTTGTGCAACAACAAGCGCTTCACTCTCTTCGAGAGACCTAAGAAGGACATGCATGAGATCTAGGGTTTTATGAATAATCATAAGAAGAAATGCTTCCAAAGTACTCGCTAGATCAAGGGAAGGGAAGAGAAAGGGTTTCTTGAGATTTATTCCAATGAATACTATGCTCATACAACCCTCAAGGAAGTATGCAAGGTGAGAGAATGACCTAGGTTTTCCCTTTTAAAGTAGCACCTAGGGCAAGAGATTTTATGGATGAAACTCGGGAAAATTCCCACCAAACTTGGAACATAGGTAGCCTAAACCTTGAACGTGATGTTTGGACCCTCAGATTCCTGAAAAATCACCTCCCTAAATTTTCGCTACAAGCCCTAAATTTTTGCCCTACCTTTAGGGGACTGAAATTTAGGAGGAGAAAATATAGAGAAAGAGGAGTTTGATCACCAAACTCCTTGGACTAGTGCCTAGTCTTTTGGTCTATGATGACCTAGATACATTAGATTAGCCAAATTTGTCCTCAAGGAGGTCAAATGTTGATGCCCTAGCTACCAACCTTCAACAATTACCTACTATTAGAATATGGAGTTTCCTGAAGAAAAATAACATTTCATCACTAGGAACATTCATTGCATGTTATATCATGAGCAACATAAGCAAGAGCCAACCAAATAGTTTCTAATAAATTTCTTCAACAAAAGTAGGGCGCAATAGCATTTACATTAGTTGCAGCAATTACACACATTAAACATTTTTAAGAGAAAGATTTCATCCAAAAAAAACTTACAAAATAATCATGCAATATATCCATCCATATTCAAGAGGTAGCTCCCAGAGAACATCAAAATTCAGCTCCAAATATCATAGTGCATTCAAGATACTCCAATAGCTTCCAAAAAAGAAGTGAGAGTTTGTTAAAAAAAAGAAATTTTCATCTATATATGACTTAAAAATTATATCTATATATAACATTTTGAATTAAAAAAAAAATAAAAAATAAAAAATAAAAAATAAAAAATAAATTCAAAGCACTTTTTAATAAATTTAAACTCATTTTCTTAATAAAAAGAAGAAAATACATCACGTCTTAAACATAACACAATATTTATGTGTAATATTTTTATTTTTTATTTTTTAAGATTATTAATATTTATTTTAAAAAGAAGAAAACTCATTTATTTCCAGCTAAGTTCTAAATTTTGTTGAGATTTTAAAACTTATTTATTTTATTCCTACTTGCGCAGACAAATCCATGTGCAATATACCATGGTCATAGGGATTTTTTGGTAGGGGAGTAAGAATATCTTTTTTCCGCAGTGATGGTGTTTTTGGGCTTCTGAAGCCTAGAGAGGTTTGGAAGTTTGATCTTCAGAATGAAAGATATTGGTGAAAATAACCAAATTAACAGTTGTGTGGTCTCTTTTTGAATTTTATTCATCAACAATTATTGAATCTATCAAAGATATTTTAACTTGTTAAAGGAAATTTAATAGATATGATTGGAATATATTAAAAATTTGTTGTCATTTTGTATTCAGAAGATACCTAGAAATTATTACTACATAAGAGAGAATACTGGTTTAGAATACTGGAGTAATATTATCCAGCTTAAGTATTTAAAAAGGAAGAGTCTCGTATATTGGTTTAGGAAGGAAAATTCTGGGGTCGTATGGAGGCTCTCTGGTCTGGCGCAGCATGCAAAAGATTAGAAAGTTTTTTCTTGATAGTCTAGGTTGGCAATTTCAATCAGGTGATAATCTTCTCATTGGAATCGACTCTTCATGAGTGGATCGGAATAATTGAAATTCAAGAGCCATTGTTTTATTTTCTCCACAGGGCGGGCATTTTTTTCTGGGGCAGTTTTATAGCTGAATGGAGAGGCCCCTTCCCTGTCTGGAAGGATGCCGATTAGTTGTGCATGCCTGGGCACATTGCCTCTCTGCGGAACGACCTCAAAATTCGCCTTAGGAACTGTGGTTTCTTTCGCTCAAGAGTGCATAATGTTTTAATCTGGAAGAGTGCAAAGTCATTGTATGAGGTCCAAGTTAAGGATGTATATAAAGATCTGATTGGTATGATACCCTCTCGGCTGGAGCTTTCATTTCCGCCCATTTTATGGAATACGGGTTGTCCCTTAAAAATGTCTTTGTTTGCGTGGTTGACATTCCACAACAGGAATCTCTCTTGGGATAATTTGAAGTGTCGTGGGTGGCAGGGTCCGCGCATATGTTTTCTATGCTGGGCTGAGGATGAATCAAATTTCCATCTTTTCTTAGCTTGCAAAATGACTCAGCCAGTGTGGCGGTGCTTGGAGGTTGAACATGGTATCTTGTCTTCTTCCTTCTCCTCGGTTGGAGAGGCTTTCTGCTGGGTTTGCTCCCAAAAAAAGGTTTGGAGGGCTATCTTATCATTTCGCTTTGGTGCATATGGCTTTCGCGGAACAAAGCTGTGTTCGAACGGCAGGCCTTTCAGTGTCAGATGATTTTATTTTCCATTGCTGCCATACCATATATGAATCAATCCCGTCTTGATCTACAAATGCCCCCGAATTGAATGATAATTTGTTTCAGCCGGATTTGTCTGTCTTTCCAAGAGCCTTTTTGATGGGGCTGAACAGGTGGGCCGTTGCGGGTGTGGGGTTTGTATTGTGGTCAAGGAAGACTGCCGCTTTCTTCTATCCTGGAATGGTGGCAGGGGTTCAAACTCTAAGGCGGAAGCTATGGCCCTTGCGGGCCTTCTTCAGTTTTGTAGTTTTCTTGATCTTTGGGATGTTTCCACCTTTGGGGATTCCAAGGTCTTGGTGGATGCTGTTTGTGGTAAAAGCTGCATCAGGAATCCGCAGCTTTCAGGTTGGTTGGAGAGGATTTTATATTTATGGAACAGGTCTTTAGGAGCCTCCATCCTTCATATCAAGAGGGACCTCAACATGGTTGCGGATGAGCTGTCTAAAAATAGCCTCAGTTTGGATCCGGGCTTGTGGTCTTTGCAGATTCTTTTTGAGGGTGATCTCTTCTCCATTCAGGATTTCTCCCCCCTTGATTTCTGATCTTTGTTCTTCTTTGCTTTCGTCCTTTCAGCAGATGCTTTGTTTCTTTATGGTTTGATCGGGCCTCAATGGTTTTGGGTTTTCGGTGCCTCAATGTTTTTGATATTCGGTTCTTCCAGTTCAGAGTCTCTCTCTGGGCTGGTGGATGGTTAGTCTCTTTGTTATGGTTTCTGACCGCATTCTCATGCTCTACATGAGCTGTTTTGGTTCGTCTTTATGATTTTATGGTCTGGATGGTGAACTGGACGATGATCTGTTTTGATCCAAGTTTTGTACATTCTGTTTTGTTTATATCTCTTATATAAATACAATACCGTTTTTTCGACTGAAAAAAAAGAGAGAATGGAATACGCAGTAACACTGAATATTAATGATGGTTAAGCAATTTCAATGTGTAATATAAAAATGAATGTGTTTTTATCGAGTGCATGTACCATAGTCTCAAATATTATGATTTAATATTCTGTTTTACTCCGTATTTCTACACATCCCCTGGTTCTTTTCCAACAGATATCTTCCTATGTGTTGGGGCTTCCGTTGGGGCTTCCATTGAGTGTGTAAATGCTTTAAAAAAAGATTTTTTTTCTCTCAATATCCACTTCCGTATTTCTACGCATTCTCTGTTGCTTTTCCAACAGATATCTTCCTAATTCTTGGGGCTTTTCTACACATGCTCTGTTTCTTTTCCGACAGATATGTTCCTATATCTTGGGGCTTTTCTACACATGCTCCGTTTCTTTTTCAAGATATATCTTGTGGCTTCCATGTCCGTGTGAATGTGAAAACAAATTCATTCATTCTTGGGCATTTCTTAATCTAAAATTCATTAGATTGGGCTAGCTTTTGTGTTCGGGAAAGACTTCAAATCTTTCACACATCCCATGGATTTAAGAGTTTCTAATAATGGTCATATTCTATTCTGGATAGATATAGCATTAATATGATAGATAATTCATGACCATTTAAAAATATAATGGTCATATTCTATTCTGGATACCTAAGATTTATGCCAAAATGAACTTTTGCTCTGACTGAGCCTCTTATCATTCCACTATAACTTTTAGCCTGACATTTTGGTTATGTTGCCCTCAAAACCCTGACATTGTCTATTTGAGTAGGTGGCTCTGCAATGAATCTGGGTTGTTTTTCCATGCATGATTTGAGTATTCAAGTCAGGCAAAGCAGAAGATGGAGTTGTCGTTGGTTAAACTTTGTAGGATTCGTCTCCAACTCATTAATTAAAGTCAAGAACCAATGTTGTTATGGAAAAGTTGAAGTTTACACTTTAGAGGTTAACTATCCACGATATTAGACTTGTGAGGCTTTAGCAGCTCGAGTTTTTTTTCACAGGAAAGGGTTTAGCAACTTGAATTATTTTGCAAATGAGTACAATATTTAGACATGGAGAATTACAATGAAAAGATGCCATTTTCACTCCACGGACATTTTGTCATGCATTCTCCGCGTTGTTCTTGGAGTTAGGATTGAAAGCATAAGTGTACTCAACAGCGTTGTCCAAAGGCTCAAATATGCATCTCGTTGTGACTACATTAGAGGTAGCCATAGGGGAAATTCGATATATATTAATTGCTGAAAAATCAGACGCCTATGACTGATGCTCAATGGAATGCAAAGCGCAAAAAGGGAAGAGTTTCTGTTGCATATATGAATGTGTAATTTGTAAACATCTCAGATATCAAGGCCATCCTACAAAGTTAGACAATTATAGATATAAGTTCTGTTGTACAAAGAATATGAAGTCCAAAACCAAAATACTCGTGATCGATTTTTATATGAGTCAATGCTTTTGATTATAAACCCCAATCATGGTATAATATTCACTCTTGCATGAAACCAATCTTCATAAAGAACCGTGGTGACCAAGTTGTAACCTCATCATATAGTTTAGAATTCATTAACCTCTGCACTTTGTAGATTTGTTAACCTCTGTGCTTCGGAAGCAGATGTCTCTAGAATGGCGAAGGTATCTAACAAGAATGGTTGTTCTGAGGCTTGTTAGGAGCATGGAAAGAGCACAAAATATAAATAAATGTGAGTCTGGAAATAGTTTTAGAGGAAATAGTTGACAAAACCTATTTACTCATCCATGAATTGATGGCCCTGCCTAAGTCAAGCAAGCCTAGCATTTACCCATTTGTTGAATTGCATATTTGACGAGATCATGCAAGGCGATTTCTTTTTGTAAGTCCGGCAACGGGGACGCTACATCATGGTCATGTCCAAGAATAACGCTCGAATAGGGTAGGGACATCTAGGAGTGCCTTAACAACGCACCCAATCATTGTCTATCCAAGACCCCGTGGACATGCAAGCTGAATTTTAGGGTTTGCATAAATCATGATATTTGCTAGTCAAATTTAATTGTTTGAGAAATTATCACATGTTCTATAACAATGCAAATTTTCTCACATTCATGACCTAAATTTAGCAGCGGTTAGGATTTCTTAGAGTAATATTTTCTTTATAGAAACTAGTCTATTGTAAGGGGGTGCATTCTCTCCGACCATAGAAATTTGTGAGATCTTGTAAAGAGTGTTACCCCTCATATTGCACATGAAAGTTAACCCACATGATTTTCATCACACATATGTATTAGTTTGAAGGATGTATCTTCATGGATCTTTGGGCTTTACTTATAGATAGTCTTTTGACTCGATTGGATGGTATTTTGGTGGAAGAAATTCATCTTTTCTTTAGTTGATTGTTATGGCTTGGTTCTCTCTTCATGGTTGCATACCTTCAGTTTGTAATATTCCATTTTCTTGATATGGTCAAAATATATGGAATTTACCCAAGACACTTACTATGGTATTTTCCCATAGTATTTCCGTTTGTTTTTTCAAGGGAAAACAATAAAATAATGTTTCTAGAGAGTCCCTCGGGCCTATTAAATGGGATAGAAGCTACACATTTGGGATCACACATGGTCAAAACTTGGCAAGGCCAATTCTAGTGTGATCCCAAGGATGAAAACCCTGTGAGTGAATTTGTCTGGTGGATCCATCCATAATTCACAAGTGTGCTTCAGAGTTCAATTGTTTGAGTCTGTTGATGAACAACCTTGCATGCCATTGGCAAGGGTTTCTATGTTAATCATTCTGGCATTTATTATTTTCAGTTATTAATTACATAAAGTGGTTTTGTTTTAGATCCCTTTGTGTTCTTGTTTTTGCTGAAATATTATTTTTAATCAAAGCACTAAAGTGTGTTAGATTTGTTGATTTTTTTTTACGTTTGGGATCTTACAGTGGTATCATAGTTGTGCAACCTGCCAACTTGAGGGTTTCATTCAGGAAATTTCAGTGGGATTTATTCTCATTCTTGCCAACATCTCCATCTTCAGTGGTATTCGGTATCACCCTAGTTGGTTTTAGAATAATTGATTGGGAATTATTCCAATTCTGACTATAGAGAAGAACCCTAATTGTCTCATTAGTTATTGGAATATGCAAATAAAACAATCTCGAAAGATGTTATATGTTACAGTTATACACAGCTGCAAATGTAGGGCATCAAAATGTAGGGGAGCCACTCTCGAGCGCGAGGTCGAGTCCGATTGCAGTGTAGGGCACATAATCATGTTGAGAAGGTCATCGAACCATTCATCTCACTGAAAGAGTTTGGTTGCAAGATGCTTTTTTATAGTGTGTCTGTAATATTTGCAAATCACTGGAGGAGATCTAGAATGCAGAAAGATATCCCAGCAAGATGTCGTAGATTCTTGGGGCCAATCTGGACAAGTGAAGTACATAAGGGTCACAACGCCATCATGCAAAACCTGAATGTTGGAGCTAGTGTAGGATTGGCACATAATTATAGACCAAGAGGCCAGGGGATTCACGACAGATCGAGAGCACTGGTATAGGTGTGGATTGCACACCTTGATCCCTATACCAGAACTCGTCTTCATAGTCTGCAGAAGGTAAGATAACATAGTGGCATAAGCGCAAGACATTGAGATTGCCCCGAAAGGGAATATATAGTGATTGGGATGACAATGTCAGCATGGTCGCATTATTGATCACAAGACAACCTTTCATAAAATCAAAGGGGCCACACGATGGTCGCATAGGCAACAAATATTTCATGTGTTGAGAATTGGGTGATTGGGACGAGGGACATAGCAAGCTGGGGACACAGAGAATTGTTCATATATGCTCATTCCAATAGGTAACTGTAACATAATTAATTGTTCAGTGATTGAGTGATGGTGAAATTGCAATAGGTCGTGGAGAACCATATACTTTCCTATTTTCCACCTGATGTTCGGAAGCTTGTGGATCAAAGGTTAATGCTATTTTCATGCACATCAGGTGTTCATGTTGTCACCTTTAAAGTCAAGTCAATTCTTTGGTGTGTTGGGAATTTGTAATTAAATAATCCTCTGCCATATGGTATAAAAACTTTGGAGCAGTGATATAGGAGAAAAAAAAAATCCACTGCCTCGATTTTGCAAAGTGTCTTCCCAGTTATTAATGGAGAAGAATTTCTTCCTTTGGGTTATTATTTTTATTGCAGCAAATATTTCCTCCACTATTAGTGAGAATTCAAGCCTAGTATAGATTAATTTCTCAAAAGGGGTAAATGATCCAGGTGGATGTTGGTGGCCACCCACCTATCCCATTTGGACCCCCACAACTATCTCTTTCAGC
>APFE030342363.1:65163-109119 GCA_000404065.3 Pinus taeda | reverse complement strand
GCTCTGCTAAAGAATGTAATGGGTCTTTCATGATCATCTATTTTCTGCAATAACACCGCTGCCATAGTATGCTCCGAAGCAAATGAAAACAATATGAAATCCTGAGTGTAGTCTGGGCTAACTAGAACTGGAGCTGAGGAAAGAGCCAATTTGAACAAATTGAAAGATTTTTACAACCTCCTTTGTCCATTTCACTTGGCTGACCTTCTTAATCATGTTTGTCATCTCTCTTAAGTGTTCAGTAATATTAGGTACAAAGTGGCATAGAAAATTCATTTTACCATTGAAAGATTGTATCTCTTTTTTATTCTGGGGCAGATAGATTTACTGAATTTCTTGCACACGTGCGGGGTCAATACGAATGCAATATTTTGAGATAATGTGCCCAAGTAGTTTGCCCTCCTCCATGGCGAAAAATCTCTTCTTCAGATTCAATGATAAGCCATATTTTCTGCACTTTTGGAAGACAGTTTTTAAATGGTACATGTGCTCTTCATCACATTTGGAAAACACTGTCAAATCATCCAGGTACACCATCAAAAAGACACCGTTCTCATTTGCAAAAGCCAAGTCCGTTGCACGCTGAAATATGACACCTGCATTCTTTAAACCGGAAGGCATTTTAGCGTAATGAAAGGTTCCCCATGGAGTGGTGAACGCTGTCTTGTCTCGGTCATCTTCTTTCACAAAAACTTGGTTATATCCAGAGTAACCATCCAGTAGTGATATATGAGATGCTCCCACTACTCGCTGAAGTATATGGTCCATTTTGGGCAGTCGATAGTTTTCCTTCAATGAAACTTTATTGAGATTTCTAAAATCAATGCATAAGCGGATCTCACCAAGTTAGAGATCCAATCCGAAAATCTGATGGGCACAATGATCCCTGATTTGTACAACCTGTTTATCTCCTTTTCAATAGACAGAAGCAACTTTGGATTTAGCCTTCTCAACTTCTGTCTGAATGGTTTCTGATTGGGCTTGATGGGTATAGTGTGCTGAATTATATTGGTATCATATGTCTTTAAGTCGGAATAGTCCCAAGCAAACACATCTGCAAATGAAGACATCAAACTGATATATTTGTCCTTGATCTTTGGTGGCAATGCTTTGGACAATTTTACGAATTTAGGATTATCAGCTGTTCTGATATTGACCTCTTCCACACCCTTCTCTGTTGGCTGCAATGTTGGCTTGCAAGCTACATCATCTTGATCGAACAGTTCCTCTAAAGGTATCAAGCCTTTAGGAATAACTTTATTCTTCAGCTGCAACACATCCATTTCATTGATCTACACCTCATCTGTACCATTACCTTTACCATTGTCATTTTCTACATCAATTGAGGTCTCCTTGAACTTGCCTTTGTTTTGCAGAAAATCATCAATCTCCTCATCATCTTGGAACACTTGCCAATATCTTTGATTGTCTGGTACGGTTGGACGATGCTTGACATGGATTTCAAATTTATTACTAGAGTTCATTGCGATATTCAAACTACTTGCTGCCTTGGAAAGAGCATCAACAATACTATTTTTTATACGAGGCACACATGTCAAGGCGTATTCTGAAAATAATTTTAAAATGTCTAGAACTGCATTACGGTAAGCCCGCATCTTAGGATGTTTTGCTTGATATTCACCTCTGACCTGCTTGATAACCAATTCGGAGTCGCCATATACTGAAATCCTCTTAGCATTCAACTTTCTTAGAATATTTAGGCAAACAATCAGAGCTTCATACTCAGCTTCATTATTCAAACAATAAAAAGCCAACTTGTAAGAGCATACCCGCATGTTACTAGGCACTTTGTTTAGGGTGGAGAAAGGACTGCGTACCCAAATTCCAATGCCAACGCCATCATTTCCCATTGCTCCATCGAAATCCATGGTCCAAAAACCTTCTTCCTCCTCTTGTAAGTGTTGAAAATCTGTTTGTTGTGCCTTGTCTGCTTGCTGTCCATTACTTTCAGCTGATTGCCTAACAGTGTTCCATTGTTCTTATTCTTCTTTCTTTAAAATTTCTCTGAAATTTTCTGTTATCTCCAGAATATCATCTGCTTCTACTAACTGGCTATCTATATCATTGAAACTATCTGAATACAAAACAAAAGACTCTAAATCTGTATGTACATAATTAATTGGATGATTTATTGGTTTCTCCTTGCTTGTGATCATGTATTTCATTTTTTTTTCCCGATACAATTTCCTCATTTGTCCAAACACCAGAATCGTTGGATAGGAGAAATCTAGCTGTAGTGTCCCTTTCAGTTTCACTACCCAAGACCTGGAAAGAAGCGTGCAAACTTGGGAGGAATGTCTGCTACAACAACATCCATCAAAACATTCTTCACTGGTAGATGATCCAGACTCACAACCAAGTCTTTGATGAGTCCTATACATCTTACTCTGTTGGAATCAAATGAATAAAGATCATGATATTGCCGAGTGATGTCTAGACCCATTCTATCCATGATAGCCTTGGGCATGAGATTGTGAGAAGCTCTGAAATCGAACATGGCGTTATGTAACACAAAATCATGCAATCTTAAACTAATATAAAAAGGTGGCACATCACTATCAAGAGACTCACCATTCGATGTTGGCCCAAAAATCATTTTAGGTTGATCATCTTTGACATTCACCATGTCGGACATTGGGTCCAGATTCAAAATTTTAGATACTTTTCCTCTATAACTGTTTTTCTTCATTATTTCAGTCAAGGAGATGGATACTTTCAATTTAGAAATCTCATTCTCTAAATTAAAAGCAGGAATCTTTTCTACCTCTTTGACTTGGATTTCTTTCCTTTCCTTGTCTTTCGATGCAACTTGTTGATGTGATTGTTCTGCTGATGGTGATTTGCTGCTCTTCGGATCAACCACCTCCTTTCCTTTCCTTTGTGCAACTGATGAATCATTCTTTGATGCTTCAACATCCTTCCTTTTCTGCATTGGTTTGACCGGCACATCTCTATTTCTAAGTGAATATCACTGCTGTTGGACAGACAGAGCATTCATATAGCCTCTTTGGTACTCATCTGATTCTTCCTCCAAGACGGTGTCATTTGCTAGAATGAAATCTATATCTTTGTGTACAACCGAACTTTCTGCATACTCCTCCTCCTCAGTGAGATAAATAGGCAATTCATCAGGAGTAAAGAGGTGGTTTTCTTCACCTATTACATTCCCATCCTCATCTGATTCTGGTCCATGCACAAAATTTTGCTGCAAAGGTGGCTGTACTGGCTGTTGTGCAGTCTGCTCTTGAGCACATTGATCTCTCTGTCTTATTCTATATTGTGGTTGTTGCTGACCACGGAAGTTAGGATTTCTAACTTGTGGCTCCGGTTTGTCAAGTTTCACCCTTTCAAGCATCTGCTCTACGTTTCGAAGTAGCTGATCTACCGAGGAAGATTCTTCTTTTACGGTGACCTTCTTCTCTGCTTTTTCCCTAGCCCTTTTGGTCAGAAAATTTGCTTCAACATTGACCACTATCTTCTGCATGTCTTCCATTGTGGCCGGTTCTCTTTCTCTTAATTGATAAGCCATGTCAGCATCAAAACCATCTGTGAACTTCACAATGGCCAGTCCCACAAGTGGCCTTAGATGATCTGGAATTTCGTTATAAAATGAATTGAATCTAATGCAATAGTCTTGGACTGACTCACCAACATTTCTTTTGATTTGCTCATATTCGGCTAGAATTTGAAGAGGATTCTTTTTCACTTCCCAGCGGTTTAAAAATTGTCTTTGTAGGTCTACCATGGTAGCGATACATGCAACCAGCAAACCTCTGAACCATTTCCTCACTTCACCTGCAAATGTCTGCACAAAGAGTCTCATTGCCACATTCTCCGCATCGATCTCATGAATTTCATAGAAATCTGCCATTCTGTCCACATGTTGCTGAGTAGTAATGCCATTAGGAGTGCCATCAAAAAACATGATTTTTCTTTGATAATATGCAGGCATATCATCTAAAACTTGAGGTAGAACAAGGGGTGCAAAACGGGCAGCCATCACTCTCGGTGGATTTGTCCTCAGAGGTGTTGGAGGAGTGTGCACAGTTAGTAAGGGACTAGCAATTGGAGTTTGCAGTTGTGCCATAATGTAGTTATCAATTGATCGGTTAGCCCTTTCCATCTCCAAGTCTACAAGAAACCATGGATTGTGGATGGTAGAGTCAACTGCCCTTTTGGATTTGGTTTTGAACAATGATAATTCAAACTACTCATCAAACTCTAGCTCTTCAATATACTCAAAAATGTTCGGGCATGAATGGGATTTGAACCCGAGTGATATAGATCTTTCTTGACGACGAATTCTTGAAATCAAATTGGGATTTTCGTAGATGTGCGGAGGATCTAGATCTGGATTAGCTCTGGTATATCTTCTAGAAGCCAGCGTGCTATTAAGAAAAATCAAAGGACACAACCAACTTACTCAGCCTATCCAATCTAAACTTATCATCCGGAAGCTTAGAATTATCAAGAAGTAAGGGGATTTGATTTCGTCCCCAGTATGGTCACCACTATGTTAGCACCTAAATCTGCCTTAGGCTGAAGGAAGGCAAAATTCAGGATAACCACAAACCATGCTCAGTCTGGTAGCTAGCCCTACCAGAACAGGAGAGGGCTCTCTCCGAGTCAAGCTCAGTGTATAGATAAATGATATGGTCTGAGATGACTTACAAAGAAATATTGATCTTTGGCTAGTAAGTGAATATGGATGCAGGAAGCGATTTTTATGAATGACTGTGTTTCTGGGATGGTATGGGACCAACAGACAACAATGAGCAGATGATGAAATACAAAGGCACAGATTACTTCGTGAGGCAAGACAGACGGAAAGTCTAGCAATTTAGTTTGAAATAGCGCGGAATGGAGAGATTGCTTAGGAGGGTGAAAAGGGCATACACACATGAATCCTTTTTAATAGAAGAAAGAACACTGAACATGAAATTTTCCCACAGGAAGAGCAATAAAATTGAATTCTACCTTATCTAACTTAGAAAATTTCACTAGACATGAATATGAAATGAACTATGAAACATAACAAAATACATATGAAACATAAGAGACACATTTGCTACACTCACAACCACATGAATCTCATGAAACAGAGTCGCTGCCTCTCATTAATCCTCTGTCAAAATATACAATGAAGAAACAGAGTTTCTTTCCCACAGTCTCCCAGAACTTACAAGCCAACCAACCCTTTGCATGTGCCATGAAGAGATAGAATGCCCAAGGGTTGGGGAGTTACTCGAATCATTACAAAATAGAGGTGGAAAGCCAACCATTAGCTACAAGTGCAACATTACAAAGATGACAAATGGCTTGGGTGATTGTTTGCCTTCCTTTGCCACTTGGATAGAAGCCAATCTGGAGTGAAAATAATTTAAATTCTTCCTTAGGTGCCGAAAAAGTGAAGTGTAGATGGGCCGGCCCACTTTGGAGAAGTCGCGAATCGAAATTTTGCGAAACGGAGGTGAAATTTGGCCTTTTTTCCTATATGCACCGTGCCACTTTGGAGCATATTTTGAGGCACTTGTAGGAGTCCAAAAGGTGCACAAGTGTGCTTGTTAGAAATCCCGTCCTATCTACTTTCCAACCCAAGTGGAATTTCTGAATTTGGTGCTCATTTTCCCCTCCAAATCTTCATTCTCCCAAGACTTCTTCCTATGTGTCAAAATATGGGCAGAGAGGTCATTTTTTGGGTATTTCTGGCCTCCTGGAGACTCAAATCATGCCCAAATTTCTTGTCCAAGCACCAGTAGTCGTGGTTTTTCATGCTAAATCCAAAAATGCAAGCCATTTCCCATTTGAAGCTCCCAATTCTAAGCGTCGCGCCACTCGAGAAAAAACCTGTGTTTTGACCAGAAAATTACCATGTGACCAAAATTGCCCCAAATTTCTTGAAATTTGGGCTAGAGTTTCTCTAAGAGGCACTATGCTGGGCCACAGAAGCTTCAGCTAATATTCGAAGTTGATCTTGCTTTTTTTCCTCTTTTGCCTCTTTTGTTGCTTTGCTCAATTTTGCTTTCAAGCTCCTTATCCAGGCCTTTGCACTCATGTTTCGTGCCCTGTAATGATAAACCATCCTCCTTAGTATGGTCTTGTCTATGTCGGCCTTTTCCAGCAGTCTCTCGAGGTGTATGTTGATCCACTCGAGCCAAGACTCACGATCATTGTTGATCTCTTGCTCCAAGTTAGTGAGCTCGATCCTCCTTTGTTGGGCAGCTTGTCGATTCTCACGGATGTTTTGCAACTCCATGATCTCATGCTGGCCTTCAAGCTACTTGTTCCTCTGCTCCAAATACTTGATGATCCATTTGGCCCTCTCCACATTGAGTGACAAGTCTTGGATCTCCGTGTTCTGCTCCTGAATAGTCATCTTAAGTTGGGCACTCTCCACCTCTACATCATCATCCTGAATGAGGATGAAATCGGTCTCCTGTTCACCTGATGGCTCCTCATCATGCATGGGCCTCTTGCCCTTGTCCTATACCTGTGTAGTCGATGCTGGAAGCGAGGCCCCTTCCACTCCGGGTGGAGATAACACTCGCTTTGCTGCTGCAAACAAGTGCCTACTGCCTCTATGATATGTCACGAATACTGGCATAGACGTGGTCTCATGGTGCTCATACTGATGAGAAGGACCACCTATCTCATGCTCTACCTCTGATAGTGTCTGTGAAGTGCTGAAGAGGTCATGGGAGATGAAGTCCTCCCAAGAAATGCCCTGCAATCCCAACTGATGATCCACCAAAATCCGGATAAGAGCAAAGTGATAAACGCTGTTAAGTTGCTGCTAAGGGGTCTTATGATGCATGAAGGTGTTCATCGTCTCTATGTTCCTGCATATGAAAAATGGGAGGTTCATTATCGTCACCCTAGTAAAGTGCATGAGCAACCTGATGTGATAGGCATATAGTCGAGAGAACCTCCCCTCACAGCTGAAGTATTTCATGATCAATTTCATGAGTGGAGCATACTCATCTTTCAAATATCTGAATGGGAAGACTCTTGTGAGTTGACTCAAGAATCTGTCCTTAATGTAAGGCTCATAGTGTTGCCTATCCACCTTCTTCTTCTTATGCCACTGTTCTCCAACATTTGGTATGCCTGTTGCCACTGAGATAGTTTCGGGTGTCAATGTGAAGGTGACCCAGGCCAAGATAGACTGACCTCCATGTAGGTGAAGCACAAAAAGACAGGAAAACTCATGATGAACTCTAACATTAGCCACCTTTTGACAAAATTCAAAACATGCTAGGTGATGGAAGCATGACATGGCAAGAGGGCATGCTTGTAATTCAGTGAGGGTAGTGGGCTCATCCCTAACATGTTTGCCACTCTTGTGATGTCTCCTGGGAGCCTGCTCTTCCGAGGATGAGTCACTTTGTGTCTCCATCTCATACTCTGATGAATGATCTGATGCCATGACTGCTGTGTGTACTGTACTTAGGTTGCCCTTTGATGATGGTGTGAATCTGGGTGCTTTTGTGATATATGTCACCAAGGGGAACAATGAAACAAAAGGGAGTATTAGGAGGGGAGTAATGTGATGGGAATAGGGGTTATGAGGAGAATTTTGTTTAGGGATGTGTAGGGGGTTTGGGTATTTGATAAGGTAGGGTTTGGGATTTTGACAAGGTAGGGTTTGGGGTGTTATGTTGACCAAAGAGTGGAGGGATAGGGGAGAGGGTTTAGTAGTGTTTTAGGATAGGGATAATAGGAAAAATGAGAAAAGATGGGATAGGGAAAAATGGCAAGCAAGGGAATAATGAGGAGTGAAATGGAAACCTTGGCCTCAATACCACAAATTTGCAACCCTAGCCACCATAGTTTTGATGTTTTTTGAGTGGTTGGTTTTATGAGTTTTATGGAAATTAAACATAGCCAAGAACCACCATAACATTCATAAACTTTGATGATAAGTGATGACATAGAGCTTACCTATCACTTTGATGGGCTTCACAAACAATTTGAGGGAATTTGGCACTGTTTCAGCCCTTTGTCTATGTGCGCCGCGCCCTGGGTGTGTGCCACGCCCATTGAATAAATGAACTGAGGGGTGGCTCTGTGTGTGCCGCACCCTCTGTGTGCGCCGCACCCCTGTGTATATGCGTCGCGCTCCTGGAAACTACCTCCGACTCTCTCCAAACACACACTTTGCCTCTCAAACACTTTGCAATTTCTCCCTATGCACTTGATTTGCACAATGCCTCTTATTTTGGTGGAAACTTGTATATAAAGACTTTGAAGTCATGGGTTAAATTTTTGCTTCTCCAAAAACCCATTTTTCTAATGTTATGTTTGGACACTTTTTCACTGACTTAAGCAACACTGATTTTCACTTTCCCTTTGAAATTTTAGCTCAAATGATGAAATTTTTGGCACTATTTGCAGGGATTGTACGACAGGACATTTGGTCACGGAAACCATGCCTAAACCTGAAGAAATCAACTGATGACTTTTTTGAAAATTTTATCACAAATGACGTTGTTTGACTTTTCTTCAAAACAGAGTTTTGAAGAACAGTCGAAGTCTATCACCATGACGATGAAACTCTCTGAATCATAACTGTGTAAGGGCCTCACTCTGGCCTGCATGTCTTTGGTTGAAGACCAAATTGATTAATCCCTAGACCTAATGATCGAAAATGACTTTTGTCCATTAAAGGACCAGACCTTCACTGTCATGGAATTTGGTGATCATTGACAAAAGACCTAAGCCAACAAGAGCCAGACATGAGGGGAAATGACTAGCATGACCTTTTTGCGTCAGATTATGGCATTCCCCTAGCAGAATGCAACTGAGTGAATAGAGCGGGACTCCTAAAAATGAAATGCATAAAGAGTTTTTATCTCTGACGGAGGACTAACCAGACCGACTCTAACACTGCCCATGCCCACCCTAAGTAAAAACCAAAATCAAAAGAAAAAAGACAAAATATAAACATACACGAAAATTATCCATAAGGATTACTTCAGTTGGTTGAGTCCTCATCAGTAACACACCTCTACCATTGAGAGGTTATGAGCTCAATTCTCTTGACACTCTCAGGGTTAGGATTTGTGGTTGAGCCGATAGGAAGTGACTCTTTTTTGCGGATCTACCTGGTACAAATATTCCTTGGATGTAGCAGTCACTAATCTTTGAGGATGGTGAACTACATAAACATACCGTAAAATTCAATTCCATCATCAATTGTCTTGGGATCCATTTTACTTAAATCTTGAAATTAGGATTTTGATATAACTTTTTCTTTTCAAATTTCCTCCATGTTTGAAATATATAGGTTTTTCCTGTTGAACTATTTTTTTTGATTTTCTACTTTTGGTAATATTTTATGTAGGTTGCCATTAAATCATGCTTATATGAAAGTATTGCTACCTTTATACACATGCTTCAAGTGACTGCTATGGGTCTATACTTAGTAACTAGTCTCTGATAAAAACTTTATCATTTTCAATATATTTTTGAAGGTAACTTCATTGGAATTTCCTAGAGGCAGTAACATGGCTAGTTTTTTTTGGTAGAATATCCCCTGAATGAGGGTCTCAGAAGTTTGTTGGGACAAAACCTTTTGGATTTGAAACTCTTTAATTGTAATGTAACACCCTCCTCCCACATCCACCCAAGTAACCAGGCTAATCGAGGTAAACATGAGACAAGAGGCTACTATGATCAAACTCGACCTCCTATGCGACCTCAAGGAAGTGGAATCAATGAAAGATCACACACAATCATCCAACATCATCAACATAACCCTCAGGAGACAAGTCAGCCACTCAGACAGCCTGTCCCCAGGTCCCACTATTGTTCTGGACCTCTTAGCCCATATTTTCTCTCATTCTTTGGGAAAGGGAGCAGCTAGAGACCTAAATTCATTCTCATAGGTGTGCATGCCAACAAATTTGGACCAAGCTTACCAGTTCAGTGCCAGTGACCCCAAGATTTAAGCCAATTTTTTAAGCCCATACCCAAGGCCACTATCCAGAATGGAATGATAGCTTAGTATCAGGAGATGTACAAGGAAACAATGATGCAAAAGTAATAAGTTGATCAAGACCTTAACTAGACCCCTACTAGCCATGAAAGACATTTCATCAAACATACCACAAACATGTAACCTATAGGTGTAAACAACAAAATTAAATGTAGGGATCTCATAATTATTTGAGAATCTCTATGAACCTTTGTTCCCTCATGCCATTTGTTGCATTATCATCTATTAGGTCATATACACATTATCCATTCATGTACAAGTAAAAACAAGTTGAGAGCCATACATAGTTGTGGTCACAAAATGTACATATAACCAACAAAATAGGACCTTAAATACCATAAACATATCAACCATCAAAATCCATATATACATCAATACATTTTCACTTGAAGATCAAGGGAATGAATTTCTCATTAATGAATGCAATAAGCCAACTGGAGATGGGACTACCACATTCCACCTGACCATAGAATGGCTGAGCCAAATCTCTCTTTAGCCATTCACCCCCGTGCCATATTCCAAGCATGAATGTGGGACTCAACCAGGAATACCGAGGCTAAACCACCTCACCCTCATCAATAGAAACCAGGATTTACCGTAATCCATCCCAGATCACTAGGCCAACACAATTAATGCATTATTATAGGCTTTACTGCGATCTCCACCTGATCACTAGGCTAAACAAGCATGGATGCCACTAGATTTCTCCACCTACAATGTGAGGAATTTTCTTATCTCCTAGTCTCTCAGGCTTTATCGCAATCCAAAGCCAAATCACAAGGCCCTAAACCGAGACCCACTCTTCAAGCTTTACCACATCTCCCAAACCCAAGATTACTAGGCCCAACAAAGAGAAAACCACCTCTAGGATTTACCGTATATCCTGCCATTCACCGACAAGGATTCCTAGGCCATACGTCGCAACAAAAAATTTGTATTTACCGCAACCCATAGTATCATTCAGGGTTTACTAGGCCATGTGTTATATCATTTTAGAGATCCACCTCACTCAACTTCGAATCCATCTGGCAATCCAACTCAACCAAACATGAGAACCCCACCACACCATGGCTATCTGGAACTAGCAATGCTAAGTTGAAAACACTGTCACACTTGGAAAAACCCATACCATGATAGAAAAGAACCACAAGAAATACCATGAATTCCATATCTAGTAAGGAAAATACACATGCAAGTTGATACTTGCAATGAAGCCTGTTGTAGTTGCTTAATCTTGCCTTTCCCTGCTTGTTCCTTGCTTCCTCTTTCCTTCTTGGCATTTCTTACTCCAATACCCAAGTTCTCTAAGAAAAATTCTATGTATCCAAGAGTATGAGAGATTGAGAATAATGAGAGTGCTCCAAAACTGAACTTACCAAAGGATACCAACTGATCCTCAGAAGCATTTTTATGAATGAGGCCACTATTTTCTTCATCTTCCATTATTTTCCTTCATTTTCCTCCTCACATGCAACCTGCGACCTTTCACCATGTTTTTCTCCTAATGTCCATTATTTTCATAAATAATTGTGCCAAAAATGCCATTTTTCCTTTCCAAATCCTTAGCCATTGCCTTTGCCAATTTCCTTAGCCATAAACAACCAAATGAACACCCCCCAGGATGCCTTGCCCAACATTCAGCTTGGAATAAGCATCCCATTCATCTTTGGTTATTGTTTTTAACTTTTATTACATGGAAATTTCACCAGGGATGATACAGAACCCTTCCTCTTGAGGGACACCATCCTCAATGTTTAATCACTCATATACCTCAACAATCTACTGAAATAATACATACTGCTTATGGAGATTTATAACACGGATCGATGCAATATTTACAATGAAAGATCTTCTCAAGAGAAGAACATCATGACAACATGACAACATGACAACATAGTAGAGCTTTATAACATAACTCATTATGGTATTTACAATGATCATCATGCTGAGTGCCAACTCATATGTCATCATAAGATCATGATAACATAACCACATGATACCATAATAACATGATAACATAACCATAATGACATGACACCCATATCACATAGTGGAGCTTTATAAAATAGCTCATTACAGAATTTACATCCATACACATGGGTACATATAGCAACATCACCATAATATAGATACCAAAACATATGCGAAATCATATACCAAAACATATATCAAACATATACTAGTCATCATATCTAAGCACATATAAAAACATCATATAGCATATATCAAACCATCATAAAGCATATATTGCACCATCATAAAGCATATATCAACCACCATAAAGAAAATACCAAACCATCATAAAGCAAATACCAAACCATTATAAATCATACACCAAACCACCATAAAGCATATATCACACCACCATATCAAGTTTCTTTACTTCAATTAGAAAACAAGGAAAGATACATGGCCTGCATCTGATCCACCATCTCCCATGTAGCTTCATCGGGCCCAAAGTGCTTCCATTGCACTTTAACTTGCTCAATTTCTCAATTTCGTAGCATGAGCACCTTTTTTTGCAATATACACTGAGGATCCAGATGGAATTCTCCATCTAGTTCCATTTGCAATAGAGACCAGTCAATCACATGATCAACATCCTTAACATACTTCTTAAGCAAAGATACATGGAAAGCATCATGTAATTTCACTGTCGGAGGCAGTGAAAGTTGATAGGCTATTGGTCCAATCCTCTCAACAATGTTTAAGGGTCCGCAAAACAATGGTTCCATCTTGGAACACAATCCAATCTGCAAGGAGCTCTTCTTTGGTTTGATGCGTAAGTACACCTATTCCCCAACCTAGAACTCCTTGAACAACCCGTTCCTATCTGCATAACTCTTCTACCTATCTTGTGTTGCCTTTAAATTCTTCTTGATCACCTACATTTCATGTTCCATGTCTATCAACATATCTGGTCCAATCAATACCCTGCTAACCAGATCACTCCAACTAATGGGAGTGTTACAACTCTGTTGATACAATGCCTCAAAAGGACTCATCCTCAATGAATCTTGATAAATGTTGTTGTATGCGAAATCTTCCATAGGGAGATAGTATTCCCACTTATGCTGCTGATGCATCACATACATCCTCAACATGTCCTCTAATATCCTGTTGACCCTCTCTGTCTGTCCATCTTTTTGCAGATGATAAGTTGTGTTGAAGGCCAACTCTGTGCCAAAAACTACAAATAAATCCTTCCAAAACTTGGAAGTGAACTTCGCATCCCTATCTGACACAATCTTCTTTAGAACCCCATGTAGTATAACCACATCTCGATGAGTAATTGTACTACATCACTAGTTGAGAATGTAGACTTCACTAGAATGAAGTGTGAAACATTTGTTAACCTGTCCACAATAAGCATGATGGAATCATGTTGCTTCACTATCCTTGGAAACATTATAATGAAATCCATGGAAATAGCTTCCCATTTTCATTCCAGAATCGAGATCCGTTGTAGCAGTCCATTTGGGTTCTTACACTTTCTTTCACTCACTAATAATAAAAAAACCTCGCCACAAATTCTACTACACCCCTCTTCATATTCGACCAATATTAATATCTGTTCACTACAATCAATGTTTTCTGATAAACTCCTGAATATGGTTTCACATGAAACTCCCTCAAGATCACCTTCTTAAGCTCACTACTATCTAGTACATATATCCTGTCTCGGAACATGACCAATCCATTTGTTGTAAGACAATAATCCATGCCATGTGCACCTGTACTTGTACTATCACTTGTTGACCCTCTCTGTCTATCCATCTTTTTGCGGATGATAAGTTGTGCTGAAGGCCAACTCTGTGCCAAAAACTACAAATAAATCCTTCCAAAACTTGGAAGTGAACTTCGCATCCCTATCTGACACAATCTTCTTTAGAACCCCATGTAGTATAACCACATCTCGATGAATAATTGTACTACATCACTAGCTGAGAATGTAGACTTCACTAGAATGAAGTGTGAAACCTTTGTTAACATGTCCACAATAAGCATGATGGAATCATGGTGCTTCACTATCCTTGGAAACATTATAATGAAATCCATGGAAATAGCTTCCCATTTTCATTCCAGAATCACGATCCATTGTAGCAGTCCACATGGGTGCTTACACTTTGCTTTCACTCACTAATAATCAAAACACCTCGCCACAAATTCTGCTACACCCTTCTTCATATTCGACCAATATTAATATCTCTTTGCTGCAATCAATGTCTTCTGATAAACTCTTGAATATGGTTTCACATGAAACTCCCTCAAGATCACCTTCTTAAGCTCACTACTATCTAGTACATATATCCTGTCTTGGAACATGACCAATCCATCTGTTGTAAGACAATAGTCCATGCCATGTGCACCTGTACTTGTACCTGTACTTGTACTATCACTTGTTGACCCTCTCTGTCTGCCCATCTTTTTGCGGATGATAAGTTGTGCTGAAGGCCAACTCTATGCCAAAAACTACAAATAAATCCTTCCAAAACTTGGAAGTGAACTTCACATCCCTATCTAACGCAATCTTCTTTAGAACCCCATGTAGTATAACCACATCTTGATGAGTAATTGTACTACATCACTAGCTGAGAATGTAGACTTCACTAGAATGAAGTGTGAAACCTTTGTTAACCTGTCCACACTAAGCATGATGGAATCATGCTGCTTCACTATCCTTGGAAACATTATAATGAAATCCATGGAAATAGCTTCCCATTTTCATTCCAGAATCACGATCCATTGTAGCAAGCCACCTGGGTGCTTACACTTTGCTTTCACTCACTAATAATCAAAACACCTTGCCACAAATTCTGCTACGCCCCTCTTCATATTCGACCAATATTAATATCTCTTCGCTACAATCAATGCCTTCTGGTAAACTCCTGAATATGGTTTCACATGAAACTCCCTCAAGATCACCTTCTTAAGCTCACTACTATCTGGTACATATATCTTGTCTCGGAACATGACCAATCCATCTGCAGTAAGACAATAGTCCATGCCATGTGCACCTGTACTTGTACTACCACCTGTACCTCTACCACTACATGTACATTTACCTACACCACTACATATACCTGTACTTGTACCACTACATGTACTTGTACATGTACTTGTACATGTACCTGTACCTAAACTATCATCCTGCTGCAACTTGTGCACGATCTCCATTTACCTGACATCTTGTTGTCCTACCTGCAAGATCCTATATTATAATTATGTCCCATAGGAGATCAAAACTTCCAAGTGATGTACCTGTAATTGTCTACTGAGACCATTTGCCACCCTGTTCTGTTTAGCTTTAATGTACCTAATCTAGAAATCAAACTCGTTGATCGTGGTCAACTATATAGCCTGCCTGGCATTCATATTCGGCTGGTCAAACAAATACCTCAACCTAATGTGAACACTCATAAGCACAAATTGCCTGCTAAGAAGATAGTGCCTCCACATATCCAGTGCATGTATAATTGCTACTAACTCAAGATCATGTGTCGGGTAATTCTGCTTGTGCTCATTTAGTTTCTGGAACTCATAACATACCACCTACCCATCCTACATAAGGACTCCACCAAGCCCTCTCTTGCAATCATTTGTGCATACTACAAAACCTTTGTCGAGATTTGAAATCTTTATCCCTGGTGCATGTGTCAACAACTACTTAAGTTGCTCAAAACTAGCCTCGCACTCCTCTGTCCATTCAAACTTCTTACTTTTCCTTTGCAATGATGTAATAGGATAAGAAATCTACAAGAATTTCCTGATGAACCTAATATAGTAGCCTACCAAAACCATTAAACATATCATCTCGTCCACACTCTTAGGACTACCCAATCCATGATGGCCCTTATCTTCTATAGATCTACTACAATTCCCTCCTTGGAGACAACATGTCCCAAGTAATGTACCTTAGCCTGAAAGAAACTAAACTTGTTGAGCTTAGCATACAATTGATGCTCTCTCAACAACCTCAACACTGATACTAAATGCTCAGCATGCTCCTCATTTTTAGAATATACCAGTATATCATCAATGAACACAATAACAAAATTATCCAAATATGGACACAATGCACTATTAATTAAACACATCAATGTAGTAGGAGAATTAGTTAAGCCAAATGGAACAACAACAAACTCATAATTCCCATACTTGGTCTTGAATTTAATCTTGTAAATGCCCTCCGCTTTGATGCGTACCTGATGGTATCCAAATCTCAATTCCATCTCCGAGAACACTGCTGCTCCCTTTAGCTGATCAAACAAGTCATCAATCCTCGGTAAAGGGTACCTATTCTTGATAGTCACTTTGCTCAACTACCTGTAATTAATGCATAATCTGAGAGAGCTATCTTTCTTCTTCACAAACAATATTGGTGCACCCCAAAGTGATACACTTGGCCTAGTGTATCCCTCGTCCAACATTTCCTTCAACTGCAATTTTAACTCAACCAACACAGGTGTGCTCATCCTGTAAGGTGATTTCGATGTTGGAGCTACTACTAGCACTAGCTCAATAGAAAATTCTACCTCCCTATGAGGTGGAAGCTCTGTAATTTCCTTAGGGAATACATCCTGTTGCAACACTGGATATATATTCAACGCATCTGCATCCTCAACCTCCTTACCCTTATCACTAGAAATGTGTACTGCAAATATCTTGTACCCTTTTTTGTGGCTACGCTTTGCTTGCATAATTGTCACCATCCTAACTGATGTGGCTTTCTTCTTACCCTGCAAGACTCTTAGTTCCCCATTTCCATCAACACACTCGATAACTTTGTCATAGAAATCTACCTTGTTTCTATGTAGATACAACCAATCCATGCCCAACAACATACTGTATGACCCCAATGGTAATACATTCAAATGTGCTCCTGTAGGCATACCATTCAAATCAAATGCGCAAGATCTTACCCAGTGATGAACTCGGTTCTTCGTACCTATAGCCAACTATGCTAACCAACACTCTGCATGAAATTCCTTATTCAACCACACTTATCCACCATGTCAGGACTAACATAGCTATAATTAGATCTAGGGTAAATGAAAATAGAAATAACTTGATCACAAAGCTTACCGTCCATCTCAATGATAAATGCCTAGTATTCTACCTACCTATTGTCCACTGCTACATAAATACGTGGAATACTATGACCAACTTCCCCAGTAATCTGCTCCTCCTGTGCACTATATATATGAGGCCTACCACCCTGGTTCTATGGAAAATCTCTCTTAAGTTGTTCCTTGCCACATGTCCAACACTCCAATTGACCAATACCAACACCTTTATGATGTCGCTGCGACTCATGTCCCTATCTAGTTTCTTTAAATCTGTTTTGCGGTGCTACATTCTCTTTCTCATCTACATGTTGATGCCTTGTCCTTTTAAGCTTCCGTTTACCTTTACCTTTGTCCTTTCCTTTCCATGCATGATGAGATTCATTCTTATGCTTTGATTGTTCATAGCAATGCTTGACTTTCCCGATAACTTTATCAAGTGACCGAGGCTCATCATCCTCAATCCGATCTCTAAATTCTAATGGAAAACCACTTACAAATCTATGAACTTTAGCCTTCTCATCAATAAGATATGATGCATACCTCAATAGATCCAAAAACTTGGTCATGTACTCCTAATCTATCATTGATCCCATCTTTAGCTCATAGAATTATTTTTCCTTATTGCCATAGTACCTTTCGGACAAGTACTCCTTCCTGAAAAGTCTCTTGAACTCCTGCAAGCTAGAGTCATCTATCTTTATGTCTCTAACCCACTTAACATATTCCCACCAGATGTATGCTTTACCTTTCAAGCTAAAGATAGTTATATGGCCTTCATGTTATCTGTGTACTCATGCAACTCAAATAATTTCTTCATTCCAAGTATCCAAGCCTCTGCATATTCCAACTTCTTCATATCTCCATCAAAAGTAGGTGGTTTTTCTTTCTTGAACTCATCTGGCAAGTATCCCCTATCATTCCTCCTATAAGGATGATAGCAATGATGATCATGATGTCTATCAGAACCATAACTAGAATAATAACTGTACTCATTGCCCCTCCTTTCCAAAGTGTCCAACAATCTGTCATCTCTCATTGTATCATATCTATCTGAGCTCTATCTACCAGGAGATCTACTACCATATGCCCCATTATTTTTATCCTCGTGTCCATGGCTGATCCGAAGCATACCTTGTCATTGCAAGCCTGAAAAACTCTAAAGAAGTATAACATTCACCTTTGCCTACTTCTCTTGTGCCTATATGATCTGGCCATTATCTACCTTACAACACCTTATCTCTTCCTTCAAACTTCTCAATGTAACTGCCAAATCTGAAGAGTTCCCAACACCATACTTCTCTTTGGATTCATAGGGAGAGTCCTTGTAGTCAACCATCTTGCTATCCATTTGATATTTCTTCCTAAAATGCATAATATGTCAGATAAACCAAATCACAATAAATCAACATACCTCGGTATAGCTTGGGGAGGATACCTTGTCTGCAAGATCACCAAATCAGCATGATACATGTATAACATAATCATAACAACATATCTACATACAAAAGTAAATGTATGAAAACATAAACATCATTCCAACTAGGATCCAGTCATCAATGTAAGGCCATATCAACAATGCATGCTATGACCTCGTGCTTGACAATAACCATTAATCCATTATACACATTCCCAAATGCAACCAACAACGTGCATAATCAATGCCTAACCAACTACACATACATATAAACGCATGTAGTTGAGAATAATCGATCAATCCTTGTAATCAACCTACAAGACTTATATATGGAATCAAAATACTCAAGGATGTAACCTAACATATAAGGATGTAAGTAAGTGACATAAAATCAACATGTAAGTGACATATAATCCATATGAAATTAGTCATGTACTTATGAAAAATATATTCCGAAAGATCAACATTAAATTCTGCATGATAATCATACTAAAACCCTAATCCATTATCAAGCAAATGCAACGAGTATATAAGTGTAAGAGACACACATTCAACTGACATGCATGCATGACCAACACATTCAACTGACATGCATGCATGACCAACACATTCAACCCATCCAGTCTGAGAGTTGAATCATGCTCGGATACCAATCTGTAACACCCTCCTCCCACATCCACCCAAGTAACCATGCCAACTAGGGTAAACATGAGACAAGAGGCTACTATAATCAGATTCAACCTCCTATGTGACCTCAAGGAAGTGGAATCTATAGAACATCACACACATTCATCCAACATCATCAACAAAACCCTCAGGAGACACGTTAACCACTCAAACAACCTATCCCTGGGTCCCACTGCGTTATGGACCTCTTAGGCCATAGTCGCTCTCATGCTATCAGAAAGGGAGGGACCAAAGACGTAAATTCACTCTCATATGCATGCATACTAGCGACTTTGGGCCAAAGTTTCTAGTTATGTGCCATCGACCCTGGGATTTAAGTCACTTTTTTAGGCCCAGAGATCAGGCCACTGTCTAGAATGGAATGATAACTTAGAATCGGGAGATATATAGGGAAACAATGATGCAAAAGTAATAAGTTGATCAAGACCTTAACTAGACCCCTATTAGCCATGACAGACATTTCATCAAACATATTGCCAATGTAACCTAAAGGTGTAAAGAACAGAATTAAGTGTAGGGATCTCATACTTATCTGAGAATCACTATGAACCATTGTTCCCTCGTGCCATTTACTGCATTATCATCTATTAGGTAATACACAGATTATCCATTCATGTACAAGTAAAAACATGCAAAGAGCCATACATAGTTGTTGTCACAAAATGTACATATAACTAACATAATAGGAACATAAATACCATAAACATATCATCCATCAAAATCCATATACACAGCAGTACGTTTTCACATGAAAATCAAGGGAATGAATTTCTCATTAATGAATGCAATAAACCAACGAGAGATGGGACTACCATGTTCCACTTAACCATAGAATGGTTGAGCCAAATCTCTCTTCAGCCATCCACCCCCATGCCATATTCGAAGCATGAATGTGGGACTCAACCAAAGGAACTCAACCAGGGCATACCGAAGCTAAGCCACCTCACCGTCATCAATAGAAACTAGGCTTTACCATAATCCATCACGTATCATTAGGCAAACATAATGAACACATCATAATAGGCTTTATCGTGATCTCCACCCAATCACTAGGTCAAACAAGCATGGATGCCACCAGATTTCGCCACCTACACCGGGAGGAATTTTCATGTCTCCTAGTCTCTAAGGATTTACCACAATCCAAACTTAGATCACTAGGCCCTAAACCGAGACCCACTCTCCACGCTTTACCACATATCCCAAACCCAGGATTACTAGGCCTAATGGAGAGAAAACCACCTCTAGGATTTATCATATATCATGCCATTCACTGGCAAGGATTCCTAGGCCATCTGACACAACACAAAACTAGGCTTACCGTAACCCACAGTCCGGGTCAGGGGTTACTAAGCCATGTGTTCTATCATTTTAGAGATCCACCCCACTCATCCTTGAATCCATCCAGAAATCCAGCTCAACCAAACAAGAGAATCCCATCACACCATGGCTATTCGGAAATGACAAGGCTAGGTTGAAAACACTGTCACACCTGGAAAAACCCATGCCATGATAGAAAAGAACCACATGTAATACCATGCATTGTAGATCTAGCAAGGAAAATACACATGCAAGTCGATACCTGCAATGAAGCCTATTGTAGCTGCTTGATCTTGCCTTTCCCTGCTTGATCCTTGCTTCCTCTTTCTTTCTTGGCCTTTCTTGCTCCATTTCCAAAGTGGTCCAGGATAAAATCTAAGTATCCAAGAGTATGGGAGAGAGAGAGAATAATGAAACTGCTCCAAAAATGAACTAACAAAAGGTTACCAACTGACCCTTAGAAGCCTTTTTATGAATGAGGCCTTTATTTTCTTCATTTTTCATTATTTTCTTTCAATTTTCTCCTCACATGCAACCTGTGACTTTTCACCTCATTTTTCTCCTAATTTCCATTATTTTCATAAATAATTTTGCTAAAAATGCCATTTTTCCTTTCCAAAGCCTTATCCATTGTCTTTGCCAATTTCCTCAGCCATAAACAACCAAATGAACACCCCCTAGGATGTCTTTCCTAACATTCATCTTGGAATAAGTGTCCCATTCATCTGTGGTTATTATTTTTAACTTTTATTACATGAAATTTTCACCAGGGATGTTACATGCAAGTATTATACCATCTTACCTTCCACAAAGCTAAAATTTTTGCAATTTCCTTGTGATGATATCATGGAGGCTAAGGAATTTTGAGCATAGATCAACATGGGGGTAAAATTTGTACAAGATGCAGACACAAATACAAAAATGAACTTTTCTTTTGGTGCAATTGGATTGATTGGAAGAAATCAACATGCTTAGATGCAAAAATAGTTTTAAAAATCACACTATATTGACTTGGAACTGGTTAAATATGTTGAATTGATAGGTGATCGACTCAACTTGTTATTTAAGTTAGCTTAAGGGGCTAGTTTGGGTCAGTTTGGTGCCAAATGTTCCAAAACCGATAGAGTCTATGAATCATCGAAATAATGTCTTCAACCCTCACTTGTTATAATTCTAGCTATGTTCCAAATAAATACTCTATTATAAAAAATATTCCATACGTGAAATAATAGTGTTAATGTATCAGGAAAATTTGTGCACAAAATATCATGAAACATGTTTCAAAACTCTCTCATCATAGGCGTTCAAAACATAACTGAAACATATGTCAAGCACTTGGGAAAAAAATTCTTCCTATGTTGATCAAGCATCAAAGCTACGAAAATTGATATTTTACTCTCAAACCCTTGTTGACCTCTTACTTATAGTTGTATTCTTAAAACATACTAGGCCAACTTTCTCTCTTTTAAAAAAATCATGAACACATAATAAGTAGAGTCGACCTCCTTAGATCTCAAAAACAAGTTAGGGCCAACCCTAGATTTTGCTAAATAGGAAAAGAAAAATCCATGTAATGGGCCTTTGAAACAATGTCTTTAGCCATACATTGTAATCAAATCGGTTCAAGTTGAAACCCTGATTGATAGGTGGTTGAGTCGAAATCCAAGTTCGAGTTTTAAAACTATCGATACAATATGTGTGTCGGTTTATTATGGATGCTTAGAATAGGTGCACTTGAGAGAGAAAATTCAAAAGGAAGATCAAATTTAAGATCAGAGTGGGTGTCTGAATATCAAATTCAATTACATGTGAGATTTGTGAGTTAATATCCAACTTGGTTGACTGTAGCCGAAAAGAATGTTAGTGAATATGCACATTCAACATAGGGATGGTGTTATGCACAACATCTTCCATGAAGATGGATAAGAGGGCAGAAAGAGAGTATTGGATTGGAACTACCAATGAAAACCATTTGATTATAGAACCTACGCTATAAACCATAATACCAAGAGTAACATGGTTCCACAATCTTGCAATGGGCTTCCCTAGTGAATATTTGGAAAAAGGCATTAAAGTGTGCTTCATATAGGATTTTTGGTAAGGAAAAATGTTATAGTACACAATTATCCATCTCAATGGTGTCAAAAGAGACATATTTTTTGTTTAAAACATTTGTTATTGACCCTATCATGCAATGGAGGAGGGAAGGAAGGTATATCTATCTCATGTTGTGCATTTGGTGAAAGAGTGGTAGTAAACTGTCTATTTGAAGAGGTGTTCGAAGAAACATCATGTAATAGAGAGGAGATAAGACTCATTCAGAAACATCATGTAATAGAGAGGAGATAAGATTCATTCATAAACATCCTGTAATAGAGAGGAGATAAGAGTACTCACCTCAAGATCAATTGAAACTGAAGTAAGAGTGAGAAGAGCCCACTCCATATACTTAACAAATCTTGAATACAACCAAGTATACTCAAATAAGACATGTGTGGGTTTATGGATACCTAACACAGGTGCACCCGGGATAGTTAAGCTCAAAAGGAAGTTGGAATACAAGATGAGAGTGGGTTTGTAAATATCTAGCACATATACAAGTGAGTGTTGGTGTGTGGAAATCCAACTTGAAAGAAAATTCAATTGTAGTTGAAAACTTAATATAGGTTAGCTTGAAGGTTTAAAATGTATGCTTTGAGAAAACTTAGAAAGAAGGAGGTATAAATCTAGATAATTATGTAGCCCAATATTTACATTAAAAATAGTGAGAAACATATAGCAACATGTCAACGAATTCTATATATTTGTATTAGTTATTCATGTATACAATTTAGTTTATGTGTCCAACAAATTAAGCAATAGGAGATGGCCTACAAATAAAGGGTCACAATCATAAATGGTTTACACATACAAAGTAAAAATAAATGGATAATGTGACAAGAACTAAATGATATTTTCAGATTCCTCATTGAATTTACCTTTTGAAAAAAAATCATTATTGGATTTAAATTGTCGCTAGCAATGAAGGTGCTAAAGCTCTAATGGCAGATAACAACCTAAATTTGGAAGAACCTTTGGATACATATCACATACAATCCAAAGTTGAAAATAAAACATTGCTTCCTCTTGGACAAACATTGACATTAATTTGAAACCACCATATTCACCATGAATTCTGACTTTCTAGGAAAGACAATGTCAACTTTCAATGATCCAGACACTTAATAAATATTTGCATGGATTGGAGATGCAGATTTTAAAGGTGGATAACATGAAAAATTATTCTTCCTTTGTTAGGTTACTTTTAGTCATAAGAAGGACATATATATTCAATTCTAAAAAATGTAAGTCAAATATTTTTTATATAAAACATTATGCTAAGACTTAAATTTATCATTTAGCAGAAATGAACGATGAAGAAATGACAAACAACAAAAATTTCCACTTCAGTTTTCTATCACATCTTTGTAAGCTAAAATAATTTTTTATCTGCCAGGGTGTCTTTCGAAAAATACATGATAATCATTACTAGGTCCTTTACCAAGTCTTCATTAAAAGAAAATAAAATCATATATTTGGAAGATTGTAAAACATACTTACTAGTTCTTGGACCAAAGAAAGAGATATTCTTCACCCCAAAAGACTCAATTGATCAAGTGTCAATTCAACATCACACATATATCCATTTGACCTTGATGCAATGAGATTTAATGCATCATTATCTATTTCTAGACCTTCTTGTAATGCAATTTCCTGCAATTTTTTCACAATATCAATTTCTTTTAATTGGGGAAATACAAATTTCTAGCACCTGGATAGAAGATTATGGGGTAGGAATTTTAGTTATATTCTAAGTGGTGATAATAAATACTATATTCCAAGTTATTTTATTTCATCAAGTACATTTGAGAATTTATTCCAATCATCACTTGAAAAAGTATCACAGTTGTTGACTATAAAGACTCCATAATGAGAGGATGGGGAATAAGTAACCGCATTTTCAAGGGCTATCTGAAAATTCTCAAATGCGTGGGAGTCAATGCCACCAATTTATTTTACATCTAAATTATTACCAATACTTTGAGCTAAAAATGAACAACAAAGTCCACAAGGTCCTGACAGAGCCAGAGAATTGCAATTCATGGCTGCTGAAAATATTCTAGCACATGATGTTTTACTTGTTCCTCGAGGACCATGGAACACATAAACTAGGGAAATATTTCCCCTCATTATAACATTCATGAGAGCCTGAGCAACTAAATTTTTCCAACCAATTCTCCAAATGTCTTTGGAACATACTTCTGAGACAAGCTCCTACACCTATCTTGAGATCTCAAACAACCACTACCCATAATATCTTTTCCATGTCCATAATGACCGATCAATCTTGTTTTAGAAACCATGTCAATATTTTTTCTGAGACAGATTTTATGGTCAACATAGAGTTCTAGCTCACCTAAAAGAATTCTTCCTTGTGTATCTGTATCTACACTTTCTTGAGACCCGTCTGGCTCCATTAGTAGGGGAAGTGAATCATAATCAAAATCTAAAGAAGAAATAGAATGATCAAATGTTTCTAATGCAACTGAAAACTCCCTTTGAGAACTATAATAGCCTTGTGATACAATCCCTTCCATTTTTCATGTGGTCGAATCTGAAAGCCCACATGAGAGGCTCCTACCTATGAAATCCAATATATGTTTACCTCTATCATGTATTCTAGACCAATTCAAAGGAATCCCACAACCCTTTTTGGGAATATCAATGGCTGTTGATTTCCCACTTCCCACTTGAAGTCTAGTATTTTATGAACTTGTGAAATCCTTTTTATTAATCCCACCATGACTAGCAGATTTCAAAGCAACTGAAACTAATAAATATTCACAATGCTCTCTTGCTTCTCTGTGAATGAACCTCTTAATGATTTTTAACTTATTTTTTCTTGACCTGTCCAATTCCCATGTTGGATAATTTGGCTGATAATGTGATTTAAAGTGAGAAATTGAACAATCCTTATCATCAACTGGTGAGACTTTCTTTGCTTCATGATAACAGATTCTATATTTCCTTATACATTCATTATTTTGAAAGAGGTGTGGAGAAAAAACCTTGGGATCATATTCTGCTCTATTTTTCAACTTACCATCCAAAGTATTTGATATATTGTCTTTAATATCCTTGTTAATATCTCTTGGGGGTAATGTCATTATAACTGCATTAGGTTCCATTCTCCCTTGAGAATGAAATGCATCACTTGACAACCTATATTTTCGATACAAATCCTTTGCTTTAGGCTTCCTTTCAATCTCAGAATCACTTCTCCAATTTTCATGAGTCAAACGGTGAAAAGAAGTGAGAATATTAATGAATACCCATCTCAACATAGGGTTTTCCCTATGCACAATATCCTCCCTAAATATAGAGAAGAGGGAAGGAAGAGAAAGTATTAGTCTATTAGATAGGATTTTGGTGAAAGTTTGTGTGAGGAGGTATATAGTTTTTTTAACAAATACAAATACAAGTCTTCAAGGATAACATATAATTGAACCATTGACCTGTATAATGTCATATGTTTCTACAATTGTTTCCAAAATTCTGCTTTGTACAACATCTAGTGACACCACTTATTATTTTACTCCATAATGGTCACTGGTAAATTTTCTAAAACCAAAGGGATGGATGTGTTTGGAAATGATGCTAAAAACACAAATATCCTCGTGGAGGTCTGTGGTATTATTTGCTGACAAATATTCTTGAGGTGACCTTTATAAACTTAATTACTTTCTAGGTTTGGAGAAATCATGAGTCTGCATACATTTGTATGCATGGATTGCTGTTTTTATAGATAGTGAGAAATACTGTTCAATTTACAATTTCAAACATATTTGCTATAACGAAACATTCTAATCACTTATTATCCAACTCTAGGTGTCAGATACACTCTTCACATGGACATATCTTTAAGCAAAACAAAATAGCGAATTTCTAAAAAAATTAGGCAACTTTGTTCATCGTTCTTTGAATTTTCTTGCAAAGCCTTTAGGTCAATATTGAATGTATTGTGTTAGTGTCGATTGAATTATATACGTTTTCCTTATACTGCATAGTTGGGTTGTATGGCTAGTCATATTGGAAGATTTTTACATATAGGTGAAGCTTATGGATATATTGTCCCAGATGCCCCAAGTGCAAAGGCACATAAATTAATTGTTGATCTAGGTGAGAGAGTTTGTAAACTAGTTGAGCAATATGTTGAAGCGATGAAAAAAGTAATTGGATTTCTATTTGAAATTTAAATTTGTTAATGTATACTTTTTTTTGAATGAATGAACGAAAAGGAAATACTTTCTTGTAAAAATCGGTGTTATGGACTGCATAATGAAACTACAGTAATTTTTAATGCTAATTCCATGTACTTTTTATAATCATGTTAAACTTAAATAGGACTTGAAAAGAATAATGATCATATTTAGTGAAGAGAATGGTTACTTACAAGTACTCTCCATATTCTGTTTAGTATTTAGGTTGCAATTTTTTTTTCATTTGGTCGTTGGGTTTTAGAAAGCAATCTAAGCTAAGACAGCAGTTATGGTTACAGTATAAGATAGTCAATTTTGGAAGCTTTACAAGGAAGACCCAGCTGCATGTTCCATTGTAGTGAAGACTTCAATTAGCCTTGTTCATCTCTTGGAAACTTTATTCGAAACTTTCATGCCTTTTCTCACAAGGTAGGTATTGAATCATGCTATATTTTCGAAATTTCCAGGTGGGTACTTGACGTCTGATTCACTAGTGCCATGAGGAGAGATAGTTATTGGTGATCCCCATGTAACTATGGGATATTTCAAGAAAAAATAGAAAATTGATGAGTCCTACAAGGTGATTGAACATTGGGGATTAAATTATTTGAAAATAATAATAATAATATACATGGTTTACACTCCTACATTATTTTTCGTTGGAAAAGGTGGAGAAGAGAGGAATGCAATGGTTCTATATTGGTGACATACATATATTTCATCCTGATGGCTTCCTTGAGATTATTGAATGTAAAAAGGACATAATTAAGCTTCAACATGGGTAATATGTCTCTTTGTCCAAGGTATTGATTATTCTTACCAAAATATTTCAACTTTGTAAGTCGTCTAGTATTTTTTCAATTTCCACATCCCAAGATGTTCTCTTTGTGTAGGTGGAAGCATCTCTGGAAGTGTGCCATTATTTGGACAATATCATGTTACATGTATATCCATTCCACAATTGTTTTGTGGGTCTTGTTGTTCCATCCCTTCAAGCCCTTGAAATTTTGGATCAGAAAGAAGGAATTGTTTACAAGGATTTTGCTGACCTATGTGAGAAGAGTGAAGCAATTAAATAAGTTCAAAGCTTAATTTTACAGGTCTGTTATGGTATCCACCAATTCTACTTCATTATACATTTGTAGTAATATTAACTCTATCTTTTTCTATACTAATAAAAATATTTTGTAATTCACATTTGCTATGGCACATGAAACACGCTCTCTGATATAATAATGCAAGAGTTTCTTTGTCAAGGAAAGAAATAAAAGGTTGCACGGAAACATTTCATGAAAAATGATGGAATTATCGCTTTTAATGGTAACTTGTTAACCAACTAATATAATATCGCTTTATGTGCATCAAGAATGGAAAGAATAAAAAATATATATTAAGACTAGTGGGTTGATCATAAGAGAATATTAATTCCTATGGTTTATGGAAAAATATGGATAAGTGTTAGGATCCATAGATAATGGGGTTCTCTTGGTTTTTGAAACGAATATTTTTCAAGATGTAAATGAATATGAAAGAAGAAAATCAAGTGGTTACATTTGGTCTGATACATTGGAAGGGGGTGTAAATAATGTAGTTTTAGAAACAATTCCAAAATGTCATTTGTTTGGAATATCTAACATTTTTCATGGGTATGTGGAGATAACATGTGAAAATGATATTATGGGGTACAACTAGTTAAGGATTGACTTATTTTTATTTTTTGGCCTCACAAAGGAGAGGCAAGGCCAAGATGCAACCAATCAATCATTATGTTAATAGGAGGTTTAATTCCTTTGGACCCTAAGGATCATGACATATTGGGGCATGTTACCCACCCACATGTATGGGTAACCATGGGATGAATTTTTTCTTCTATGATGCAATTTTCTAGCCAGTTGCCATACTTTATTTATTATATGTTGTCTTTTTCTTTCCATTTATTTTCACAAAGTTATCTACAATTTGATATTTTTAGCATGTAACTTAGTTGATAGGATGGTTCCTAAGATTTTCCTGAAGGTTGAATACTAAGTTCCTAAGGTGTTCTTTTCTATAGTGCCCTTTTATTTGGTTTGTTTATATAGGTCTTCTTGCCACATAGTGGCCGCTATCACCCAACTAAAGAAAACTTATTCAAGTTTATTACTTTTCTGGGTAAAAAAGAAATTGACATTGTTAATGTTGAGGTTTATGTCATTTAAATCCTTTATAGTATACTTTAGCTTATATTCCAGTGTTCATCATCTTTCATGTCTTATACTCTACATTGTATCTTCTTTCATTTTTCTGAAGAGGAACTCAGTATTGATGGTAATAAACAGGAATTAAAGATAGAGAAGAACAATAACACCAGAGCGACAAATGCAGAAAGAGAGAGAGAAGAGAATTGGTCTAGTGATGCCCTTAAAACCAATATATCGCATGATACACACATATAGATACTAATAGTCAAGTCTTTTGAGTTGGTGAATTCACCTGCAATGCCATGGCAACAAAATGATAATGTTTTGAAGTCATGAAACAATATTTCATGTGTAAATTGTAGTCCAACCAATATTGAGTTGGAAACTCATATTGTAATACTTGACATTTCATATAATACAATTTATGTGGTTGAAATTATTTGTAGTTGTACTTGATATTATTTAATATTGTAATTAACATATATAACTTTGTGTTTTTAGATTAGATGAACATGCACATTGTATGACATTTTTTTTAGTCGCAAAATCATACGAATTAATTTATGTTGATTAATAATGAACACATAAAATCAATATAGAACTATTAAATTAGTACACATTGATTAATTAATGAACACAAATAAAATGAATATATGATGACTAAATTAGTCATTTATAATTATTATTAATGAAAGTAATTTAGTTATTTATAATTCTTATTAATGAAAGTAAATGAAATGAATATAAACTACTAAATCAATCGTTTATATAATGAGAATGAAACTATCAAAAAAAGATAAATGGCTATTGTGAATGATACATTTGTGATTATAAATGACGACTAAATTTTGGATATATACGATTATTAGTAGCTAATTTACAGTATCTTATAACACGACTAGAATTTAGTCATACTTATTTGGTCATTAATTGGTTTCAAACGATGACTAAAATTTGCATATATATGAATATTAGTAGCTAATTTATATTATATTATAACACGACCAACATTTTGGTCATATTTCTTTGGTCATTAATTGGTTTTCTTGGGTGATCATGTAGTAGTATATTTTGTTGTGTATTTGGTCATTAATTGTGGGAAAAAATGACTAAATTAATGATCAAATTTATGACTAAATGTAATTCTAGATGATAAAATTGAGACAACAATTAATGATTAAGAAAAATATGATCAAAATTTGGTCATGTTATAAGATACTGTAAATTAGTCACTATTGGTCACCATCTAAAAAATGGTAGTTTATATGCAAATTTTAGTTGTCTTTTAGTAAATAATTAGCAATTTTTTTCTAGTGATCCTTTCTCTTGCAATGTCCATACATAAAATAAAAAAATTCATTATCATAATCAACATAAGGATTTTGTCATACCTCTAATCATTCATATGCACCACTCTATCTATCCTTCTAGCAGCCTGCATATGATTCATTTAGCCTCACTTTGAGGCTATTATCTTCTTTCAATGAAGAGAAATAGAGGATCTACTCCCACAAAGTAGATGAGCCTCTTTATTCTTCCAGACCTTCAATGGTTGAGTCTTGATATGAGCATTTCTTTCCAGCTTCTCCTCTACCATTGTTTGGGCTCTCTCTTAGTTTCGTATGGCTAGAGGACACTTCTCCTTCATCAACTCTTTCTTTACCAACATCCTCTCGCTACTTTTTTCCTTTGTTTGCAAGATAATGGTAATTGGCTTACTGCTGCTCCCTTTCCTTACCTAAAGTTTGTGCTCATTATAGCTGGCACTTAGAAAGGGTTTTACCACAGGAATCTGAGACTCATCCCTCTAAATTTTTATCTAAATATTCTTCAAAGAAGAAAAAACTCCTTGATGATTTATCCTTCCATTGTTTATCATGTCCTCTTTACACAAAGCACTGAAGACCTACTCGACTTCCTCTGATTTTCCATTTCTTTTCATCCTTAATGGCCAACTTCATTCTTTTTGTTGTATCATCTAGGGTGCATGCCTCGACTTCTCATTTCTACAACCTATTGCCTTGTGGCCAAAGTTCCCATAATTGTTGCTTTCAATATGGGTTAAAAATGGGGCAAAGGAATTTCCATATCTTCCAACATTCTTGTCAAGGCCTCTACTGCTACCAACATACCTTTCTTTGGCCACTTTTTTCATTCTTGGGTTTCTACTACCCAACACATCTTGTTTTCTTTCATGCCATCTATAGTACAAGAATTTATATCCAAAATTATTGCAAGAAAATAAATATCCATAAAAAGACTTTTGAAGACTGAAGATACCCTTTCTCTAAGGTCTTTTTCCTTGAGGGGGAAACGACCTCTACTGATTCTTCATGTGCGCTTCATGGATGTTAGAATTATTTCGTTACATTCTTCCTTGCTATTGCTCAACCTCTTTTGCATATCTTCTTGTTGTTGTTGTATTTTCTTCTCTTATTTTTGATGTTGTCTAACAACTTATTTTCCCTTCTTGTTGTTGGAATCCTTAACTTCCTTATTATAAATTGAATCTTCTTTGAAACCAAAACCATCCTTGATGAGAGTGAAACTCTGCTTAGCAAACATCTCATCCAAGACCTTCCTTCTGTCCTCAATCTTCTAATATTGAGACAACTCTTTATTTTTCCTTTCTAGTTCATGTCTCATTAAAACTAATTCAACTTGTAGTCGCTCACAGTAAGATTCTTTATCATTTAGCTGAATTATTAACTTCTCATTCCCTCTTCTAGCCTTTTCTTGTTGAGCATTTAAGTCTACAATTATTTTTCTCAACTTCTCATTCTCAAGTTCATATTTGTGCAACTACTCATTTTGCTTGAGATTTGTTTTTGATAGCTCCTTTATCTCTTTTAGAGTTGAAATCAACTTCTTCCTAAAATAGATCCTTTCATCTATGACCTTTTCTTCACTATCACAAGTATTACCTGAACTACCACAAAGATCTAATTTTCTCTCTGCGTCCATGGGATCTTCCACAAGTTTGAGGAGTATTCCATCTTCATCACACCCAAGGATACTCTAATTCTATTCTTGGGATATAATCTCCTCTTCTTCAGAGGATCCCTCATTTTTTATTGCTACTAAAGTAGGTCTACCTTCATTACTACTACTAGATGCAAGATTGGCCCACTTGTGTGAACTACTAACAATGGCCTCTCTTCTTCCTTTACGGTGTTACTATGGAGGTTCTGGGCTTGGCCCACTTTCCACCTATCGGCCTTTGAATGTTTGTTCATTTGAGCTCCTCATATCATTCATTTGACTTTTCTGGATCAGACTTCAAAGAGATGATCTCATATTCAAGTCCCTAATAATGTATTTTCCTTTCATTAAGTTGTACAATTATTTCTGTAATGTTTGTTGATTCATCGTGATCCCTGTTTTCTTATATCTGCAACGTAACCTTGAGATTTCTAATCCTTTTAAATATAGAAACAAGTTTTCTTGCATGTTTGAATTCATTTTCTAGCCTTTCTTCTTTTGAATTTGTAACTCCATCTCATTTCACGAAATTTGTTTCATGGCCGCACTCATCTTTTTATAGGTTACAAATTTCTTCTTCAGATACAATGAATGTTTTGAAAGAAATATTACCTATCATTTACTTGATGAATACACTTATTCCTTAATTATATTTCCTTCTCCTTCATGGATGGTTTGCATATTATCCCATACTTCCTTCATGGTTTCATAGTGCATAATTTTCTCAAGTTCTGAATAAGTTAAGCTACAAACGATTGCATTTAATGCATGACCATTCTTTTGAAGTTCTTGACCCGATGGGGGAATTTCAGTATAACAATTACATACTAGGTACCAAACATCATGTACAAGGGATATTATCCTATAATTCATCATCCTTTCTTTCCAATCTTGATAATTTGCATCATTGAGTGGAAGCATGCCTTGATTATCCATAGTTCCTAACTTGACTTGTTTTGCTATCTATTATCGCTAATTGGCAATTGCAGATACTACCACTACATGTGATACATCACTTGCACTTTCATAATTTTCCTGAATTGACTTCTTCCTTTGAGTTGTATTCTTCATTTTCTTCTTTTCCATGGTCCATGATCTACTCTTAAGTGGTTAACCTTCACTAGAGAGAACCTACTTTGATACTAATCGTTAGAAATACTGAGAAGGCAGGTTAAATCAATATTTCATGTTGGATCAATTTTTATTCAGTTTATACTTTTATTTGCAATGTTAATTGAACCATAATTACATTATGTAGTATATCTAATCATAATTAGTAAACTATGAGCAACATTTAATCATAAAGGCATGTAAACCATAAGAATGCAACACATCATCAACACATCAAAACATACAGACAATGGATATTAGGTGGAAAACCCAACTGGGAAAAACCACCATTGTTGTTGTCTCTATCTTCTTATTATTATAAATAAAATATTCTATTACATCTTGTAATGGTACATACTCTTACCAGTGCACAAGCTCCTACCTATTGGATGCTACCAACTCCTCTTATTTTTGCAGCTACCATTTGAAGGAAGCCACCACTCCTTGATCAATTTTATCGGCCATCATGGGAAGGAAGCTACCAATACCTGATCATATTTACTGGACACCATCAGAAGGAAGCTATCACTCCCTTGCTAAAGGCTCCAACCCTCAGACCCTCTATGGAACACATTTCAAAATATTTCACACTGGATCCACCTAACTCAAACACAAGTCTTGCAGGACAACTTTCATCCAATTTTCAAACTAGACCCACAAAAAAATTATTCTCAATTTGAATAACAAGATACCAAGACGTTTGTACAATAAATATCTAATAAAAATTAAATTTTGTTCAATAAATCAATATACATATGATCCTCGCACAACCAACAACAACAACTTTTTTCACAATAACCAAATCAGTTATTGACAAGCCATAACTACATACATAAATCAATAAAATTCTCTACTAATATGATTCCCATGAACCATCAACAAAATATAACCACAAAAAACCCTCTTTCTCAGCCGGGAAATCAATTCGAAACCATAATCATTTTTTCTAACTCAACCTTCAAAACATTACATTAGCTCACCATACCTCAAGATTATAACAACAATGCATCATAGGCATCATCATCTCTTTACATTAATCAATAATCCGACATCAAAATTTCTACCATGCCATAATGAATCAATACATCAACCAACACATTACACCTTTCTCAATTTAGCTAACATATGGAGGACATGGCATTAGCAAAGGATTTTCCTGCAACCACAACTTGTTATCACAATATCTCTGCCATACATTAATGACAAGCATCAACTAACACATCATAGGTCTCCACAAGAATTTATGCTACAAAAGGTGTCAACTAAGGACTCTGTCATAATCCTCTGAAATTTAATTATGCTCACTGTAAAAAATCATGGCAACTGATGAGGAATTGCTTCACTAAAGATCCTTAAACTCCTGCATCAATCACATTAGTTTTCAAGAACGGTAACATGATCAAAACTATCTCCATCCCTAGTTATACATACAACCTTTCTGTTAGATGGAAAAATAACAATATCACACTCATCAAATTCATGGGAAACCTCTATCTATATTATCGTGCACAAAATGTACATTTCTGCATAAAACTATGTCATAAGCAAACCTTTGCCTTTGCTGATTTGTGCTTTGATAAATTTCAACCCTTGCAACAAGCACACACTACAAGACCTTTATCCATATAAAACCTTCTCCAATATAATGGTAGTTTATCAATTCTTATTTAAGCATGTAGATCACTAAAGGTCTCTCTGTCACTATAGAGCCTTCTCTAGCAAAATAAAACATTAAGCATACAAAGTCATCACTACATGAGGGTTAGCCAACTCCTGCAAGATGGACACTTATCAACAACATTATATTCATAAGAAAAAATAGTCATAGAAGAACCTCTATCATTATTCCTACACACAACAATATATATTGTATCATCTAAACATTTCACTTAATGAGAACAATATCCTCCGCTCTTCTACACTTCGCATTTCAACCTAAAAGAACAAATAGTAGGGTTAAGTCTACAAAATGGCTTCAATCCTTCATACATTACACATCAAATTCATTGACACATTCTGCTATAAAAATACATTTGCATTAATCTTTGTACTATGCATTACAACTCTTGTATCAAGCATATCAATATGGTCAACCAAATTCATATTCAGTAGATCAAACATATAGTGAGAATCAATCAGATATAAGTCTCTACAGAACCTTGAACACAATGATTACAAGAAAACTGAACGAAGCCTCTGCCCAAGTCCCTAATATATGTGCACAACTTTCAAGCATACCCTGCAACCAACCATTACTTGCTACGTGCAAAGTTTCATCTATTTTTACTAGTATTCAAATGTACATTCACGTGCAGAGTGAATCAAGATTAACCTTGCAACTCATTTCTTTCGCATTTGTTAGTCACTACAACAAATATGCCAGGACAAAAATTCCTTGCATCATTATCTTTGTTTCCAAATTGGATCATACATCTTTTACCATTGCATTGGATCTACAAACCAAATCTTGTTTCAAACTATAATGGAGTTTATTTCTAACATACTAGAGACAAGAAAGTAGATCAATCAACAAGCATAACTATGGGAAGAACATGAAAAGGTAAAGAGAAAATAGTTGTTAAGCAAGTATCCTCTAATCATACTCTAGATATTTTAATGGAACCCTTCATATTACATTTCCATATTTTCATATTCCTTATGCCCTAGTGTAGTCACCTATTCAAAAGACAACTCATAAAGAATGCACACCTAGTTTATTGAACTTCTTGGGTATTTATAGCCATTTTCCTTAAGATTATCATCGGAAAAACCAGGGATACATTGATAGTAATGTTTGATGGTGTAAAATAGACAATGATAATCTTTGTGCACTTGAAATCCATGGGAAATTCGATGGTGCTTCTCATGATTTTGACATTTTCTTTACCTATATATTGTAGTGCACCCTTTAATCTCACGAAGTGTGTTATAATGCAGGTAACAGGCTCTTTAGGGTTCATTATAATGCATGTGCTGATCTGGATTTAAACAGGAATGCAACAAATTAAAGATATAACCATACATACAAAAATGCAACATAAATAATACTTCATTTCATTACTGTAAAATACTGAAATATGCTTACAAACAGAAATGGAAATAAACTAGCTAGGGCAATGGTAGCTTATCTCTGAGAAGAGATGTGGTGGCTACATGCCTATGAACTATCTTACAATGAGGCTTGAAGGCCTATTTATTGTTGACAAACAATGGAAAACCCTAAACATCCAAAAACCTAACCCTAGGAGACAAAGCACCAAACTATGGGCCCCGCTTTGGGTAAACTGGTACATCAACTTCCCGGGGTTGTAACTTTGGCATACGATCTTCGTTTGATGTGCACAATACCTCGTTAGAAGGATCTATCCGAGGACTATAACTTTGGTATTAGAAAAATCGATCCATCAAACCATTTTGCTCCCATGTTTCCCAAAAAACATCGTTTAGGGCCTCAAAACAGCTCCAGAAGTTCAGGACTTGAAAAACTGCTAAAAATAGTAAACTGTGCTACAATTAAGGAAACTGAAAAATTGAAAGAAACAATGGTGGGTGTCCAAGTGGAATTGGTGGGTGGCCACCAATATCCATCTGGATCATTCCTCCCCCCTTAGGAAGGAATGGTCCCCATTGCGTTGAGTTCCTTCGTGAGATGTGGAAACTTCTACTGAACTTTGTCCCTGGTGAGCCACTTGCCCTGGTCAAGGAGTTGGCCTACTTTGACAACTCGATACAGTGGGATCTTATGCTAGTGAGTGTGCTTGATCTATGTTTCCATGATCCAATCAGTTGCAGCTTGTTCCATGTAATCTGGATTTAACTCTATTGGTGTGAGTTGTTCTACAATGTTGCATGTGCCTAGTAATGGTGGAAAGTATGGCCGAAGGCAGTCCACATTGAACACTGGGTGCAGGCCATGGAATGGAGGAATTTTGAGCTCAAATGCGTTGTCTCCCAAAACCATGGTAATGGTGCAAAGACCGTATCAAAGTGGTCAGAGTTTTCGATAGGTTTTGGTAAGGCGTTCCTTTTGCAAATGCAACCAAAGTTTGTCACCCACCTCAAACTTATGTGGCACCCAATGTTGGTCATGTCATTTCTTGTACTTGGCATTTGATTTCTCCAGAATATCATGGACCTACTGGTAGATATGTTGGATGTGCTCAATGAAGTTGTTTTCCTATCTGTTTTTGACTGGACATGAGCAGAATCTACCTGAGTAGCTGCAAATGGCATGGCCACATCAATGGGACATAGTGGTTGGAATCCCAATCCCACCTGAAAAGGGATGTGGCAAGTCGAGCTATGGAGAGCCGGTTATAGTTGTGCTAAAAATAGGGGAGGCTCTTATCCCATGTGCTTGGATGCTTTGAGTTGTACATGGTAGAATGTGTATGATCATCCTGTTGACAACATCTATCTGGCCATCAGTTTGGGGATGGAAGGCCGTGGAATTAGTGAGTTTTGTGTCCAACATCGACCAAAGACTGGACCAAAATTTATTGAGGAACATTTTGTCCTGATATGAGATGATAGACTATGGTATCCCAGAGTGTACCCACACTCGTTCAAAGAAGATTTTAGCAGTGGCTTCTGTTGTGATATGCTTCTTGCAGACTGCCATAATGGCCATCTTCGAGAACCTGTCGATGACCACAAAAACACAGTCATTTCCATGCTTATTATAAGGAAGGACCAACATGTAATCCATGGAGATGGATTCCCAAGGTCGAATAAGGGTAGGCAGCGGGGTATAGAGGCCTTGCTTCTTTATGGTCGATTTAGAAATGGTGCAGATAATGCAGGTTCTAATGTACTTCCCAACATCATGTCGATGATTTGGCCAATAGAAATTATTCTGCAGTAATGCCACCATTTTCTCGACCCCAAAATGCCCAGCAGCTCGACTATAGTGTGCCTCCCAAATCATCTTGGCAAGCTCACTTGAAGGAACACAAAGGTGATCTAGGTGGCATAACAGGGCATCCTGGAGGTGAAAATCTGGAACATGCTGACCCTCCAAGAGTGTCTAGTATGTGTGGCTGAAGTTTGGGTCACTTTTGTAGAGAAGTGGCCAATTAGAAGTCTCGTGCCCACAAGAGTTGAGCATGGTGGTTAACGCTATGATCGATGGTCGATTGAGGCAATTTGCAACATTATTGGTGTTTCCCTTCTTATACTTGATATTCGAATGAAACTATTGCAGGTATGTGGACCACTTCTGATGGCGATAATTTTTCAATTTCCCTTGGGTCTGTATGAACTATAGGGGTCGGTGGTCTGTGTGGATGACCGTTTCCTTGCCCCAAATGTAATGCTTCCATTGTTGGCAGGCCTACACAATGGAATACATCTCTTTGTCATAAGTTGGATACTTTTGGATTGTGTCTGAAAGTGTCTCACTGTGATATGCCACTAGATGCTCGTGTAGAGTAAGGACTGCCCCAATAGCATAGTTAGAGGCATCTATCTCGATCTCAAATGGTTGTTGAAAGTCTAGTAATGTGAGCACTGGTGTCGATAAGAGGCAATGTTTCAACTTTGTGAATGTCTTCTGTTGAGATTCAGACCAAAAGAATTTTGCTTTCGCTCCTCCCTTGGTGACTTGACTTAAGGGCCAAATGATATGAGAAATCCAACCATGAACCTGCGGTAGAAGTTGGCAAGACCTAGAAAGTTGCGGAGATCTGTCAAAGTGGTTAGAGATGGCCAACCCCGAATGACTTAGATCTTGGCTGGATCCACATGCACCCCTTGTTCATCAATAATGTATCCTAGATACTAAACCAGGGTCATGCCAAAAGTGCATTTCTCCAAATTGGCACATAACGTGTGTTGTCACAGTGTTTGGAGAACCTGTCGGATGTGGTGGAGGTGTTCTTCCCAAATCTAGATGAAGATCAGGATGTCATGCAAGTATACCACTACAAATGAGTTTGTGAATGGCCACAAGATGTCATCCATTAACCTCATGAAGGTTGCAGAGGCATTCATCAACCCAAAAGGCATAACCAACCATTCGAAAAGGCCCTCCTTGGCTTTGAAGGTAGTCTTCCACACATTAGAAGTTTCGATTGGTACCTGGTGATATCCTGACTTCAAATCGATCTTGCTGAAATATTTCCCCCCCTTCAGTTGGTCCAGGAGGTCATCAATCCATGGGATCGAGTACCTATTCTAGACAATGATTTTGTTCAGTGCCCGATAGTCAATACAAAGTCTCAAAGTCCCATCCTTAATTTGTACCAACATGATCGAGCTCCCACAGGGCGATGAACTCGAAGGGATGTCACCTTTCTGCAACAACTCTAGAATCCACCTCTTGATTTCATCGTTCTCTAGAATGGAGTGTCGATAGATTGGTCCATTGGCTAGCGACACACTTGGGGTTAGATCGATGGAGTGCTTGACCTGGTAGTGTAGAGGAACCCCTACAGGGGAGGTGAAGATGTCTTTGTACTCCTCCATGACCTTGTCCATCTGTAGTTTTCATGTAGAGGGGCCTTGTCTAGAGGTCGTAGCCACCGTCTTCTTCTTTCCTCCAGGGAATATCATCAGGAAAACAAATTTCCCAATTTTTGAAATGAGCTTATTGCATTGTTTTGCAGTAACCAAACAGATGGTGGTAGGTAGTGCTACCTTTGGTATCCTGTACAACTTATTTCCCAAAGTAAGAATAACAGCACGATGCCTTGATTCATACACAACACGTCGATTCCACAAGTATGGTTGGCTTAAGAATACATCACAAACATCGAGGGGAGAAACATCACACAATACCTCATCTGTGAAGGGCTTGATGTTGTATATAAGGTGACACTGCTAGCTCACGAGAAGATCTCATCCTTGGTGAAACCACCCAATGGTGTACCATTGTGGATGTGTTGTGGTCGGTAAGCCCAGCTGCTTCACAACCTCTACCAAAATGAGGTTCTTTTAGCTCTCGTTGTCAACAATGAACTGTAGCGGGCAACCCCTTACCCACATCTGGGAGTGGAAGAGGTGCTCCTCCTCCTATGGATCTTCGAGTTCCTCCTTCTGGATCTTTGTGGTGGCAACAATGGCATTGGGCTCCGCATTGATAATCTGATTCCCTTTGTGATTCCCCTTATCGAGTTCTGACTCAGTATCAGAACCTACATGTGATTTTGAAACCTTTAGCTCGGCCACTAGTGATTGCTTGGCCCGACCCTCACTTGTGTTGTGAGGGGAGCTCTTATGGAACTCACACCACTTTCCCGTGTCATTTTTCGGCTTCACGGTGTTGTTCTTTTCTTGCGGCTTTGGTGGGTTGTATTGGGATGCCCCGCCTTGGTTTTGTCCTTTTTTCTATGGTTTGGGGGCATCTTTCCCCTGCTTCGGATTCACAAATCCAAAGTCTCGCTTCTTCCGTTTAAACTTTTGGTCGATCTTGACAACATATCGGTATGCTGTGCCGAGCAAGGAGATGCTCAGGAATTCTATTTCATCCTGGATGTACCTGTACGAGAAGCTACGATATTTGAGTATCAAATGCTGCTCTGAATCCTTGATACCCAACTTCATGCGAAGGGTATGGAAAATATTGGTAAAATTCGGCACATCTTGGTCCCTTCCCTGCTGCAGCATGGTCCACTTTATGTATTAATCCTCATAGCTTCCGACAGGGTAGTAATACTCCTTGATGGTAGCTTGGAATGAATTCCAAGTGGGTGCAGTTGAAAACAGTGAGGCCATACTTTCATCCTTCTGCTCATAGTAGGTTTCCGACCAGTCCTTGACATGGGGGGCGACTTTGAGAAGAGCGAAAGTAATCTTTTCCCGGTTGGAAAAATCATGAACAAAAAAATACCCTTCTAGCAGATTTAACCATTTATCTATGGTTTCTGCATCTATCTGACCCTCAAATATGGGAATGTCAAAGTTAACTTGTACCTTAAAGGATGTGGCACTCCCAGAGTAGCTGCTGGAAGTAGAGGTGTTGCCCCTGGGTAATCGTTGAAGGATCTAGGCAATGTTGTCCATCATCGCGTTCCTTTTTCACTCGAGAGCCTCTTCGAGGAAGATTTTGATAGGATATCCTTCCCCCTCGTCTTTCTTTGCATCCGCCATGGGAGGCCGTTGATATTTGCGAGGCTTGTCTTGCAAAGGTTCGACCAGTTCAAGCCCTAACTCCTTATATCCCAACCTCATTGGGGACATGCAAAGAAAGACAGAGAAAGAGAGGACCGCTCTAATACCACTGATCCAGATTTAAAAAAGAACACAACGAATTACAGATATAACCATACATACATAGATGCAACAAAAATAATACTTCATTTCATTACTATAAAATACTGAAATATGCCTACAAATGGAAATGGAAATAAACTAGCTAGGGCAATGGTAGCTTATCTCTGAGAAGAGATGTGGCGGCTACATGCCTCTGAGCTATCTTACAATGAGGCTCGAAGTCCTATTTATTGTTGAGAAACAATGGAAAACCCTAAACATCCAAAAACCTAACCCTAGGAGATGAAGCACCAAACTATGGGCCCCATTTTGGGTAAATTAGCACAACAACTTCCTGGGGTTGTAACTTTGGCATACGATCTTCGTTTGACTCGCACAATACCTCGTTAGAAAGATCTATCCAAGGAATACAACTTTTGGATGATAAAAATTGCTCCATGAACCCATGTGTCTCCTAATGTTCCCAAAAAACGTCGTTTAGGGCCTCAAAACTGCTCCAAAAGTTTAGGACCCAAAAAACTGCTAAAATAGTCAACTATGCTACAATTAAGGAAACTGAAAAACTGAAAGAAAAAATGGTGGGTGTCCAAGTGGAATTGGTGGGTGGCCACCAATATCCACCTGGATCATGTGTCTAACTATTCAGTTGCGTTACTAGGATCATCTACCTAAACCTCTCTCAAATTGCTTCAGTGCTTATAAAACTTGTCCAAATTCCTTTGCAAGCATCCCCATAACTTGTCCAAGCATCTATAGAACCTATCCAACTTCCTCTACAAGAACCAAGGCTCCATCTTTCTAGATACCTCTTCAGCCTCCTACAACTCTACTTCCAATCACCAAGAGTGTGATATGATCCAAGTTGGCATAGTGTGACAAGATCATGATCCAAGTTTACATCAAGGCCAACATACTAGCCATAATTCCAACAAAATAAACCCTTGACAAGGATAGATAAATTTTGGAATCCATTGGACAGGAAGGCCATTGCTACAATCTGACAAAACCTAGCAAAGAATGTCTACTTTAATGTAGCAGGTGAGAAGACAACAAAAGGGCTATGGAAGAAATTGCATGATTTGTATGAGAAGCATATGACATCAAATAAAGTATTCTTGATTAAGAAGCTATATAACCTCAAGATGAATAGGGTACTTCAATTGCATAGCATTTGAACGAATTTAATATGATCGCTAGTCATCTTGCTTCTATCAAAATATTTTTGGACGAAGAAGTAAAACCCATCCTACTTATGTATTCCATGCTAGACAGATGGGAGAATTTGATAGTAGCTATAAGGACTTCATTATCTACTAGGATTCTCATGTTTGATGATGTCAACAATGTTTTAATTAATGAGGAGTTGCGATGCAAATCTATTGTGGAAAACTCGAGAGTAGAAGCTCTAGCCTTAGCTAATTATGGAAGGAAAATTGAATGTAGAAGACATGAGTTTTCAAAATCAAGAATATGAAGAGTTACTTGTTTTCATTGTGGAAAACTAGGACATAATAAAAAGGATTGTTGGTTTTGGAAGAAGGAAATTAAGGAACAAAAATCAAACACAAATAATTAAATCAAGTAGCACAAATGAAGGTGACACCATCATTGTAGCTTCTAAAAGTGATGTCTTATTTATTGTTTTAGTAGAAGAACTCCATTTATATACTTGTAGAAATAACATTGATTGAGTACTTGAATTTTAGCCATCTCACCATGTGACGCCATGAAAAAATAATTTTATTATCTATGAAGCAGGCAGGGAAAATTTTAAGAACCCCACCTATATTTATAAATATAATAAATGGGCGAATCTCCATGGTATATAGGAAAAATGGAAAGCGATTTTATCAATAATATAATATGTATATATAATTTTTTGGTGAATCTCTCATATGGCGAATATTTTACTCAATTATAAAATCTTGTAATATCTTGGCAAGTCTTTCACTAAATAATAAAACTTTGTAAAGTCCTAGTGAATCTTAGCATTGTGAACTTTTAGAGAATTTTTTTAAAAAGTAGAAAACCATATATGACAAGAGCCACATGGTGGCAATATCACTATTTTTTTTCACATTTCCACAACATGGAACTTGTTTATAAAATTATAAAAAAGCAAACCAAGTCCCTTATAATATGCAGGTAAGCTTATAATAGAGTCTGATACCTCTACTATGCTTGTCTTCGTTCAAGTGTCATATCTACTATACTTAACACTATCAATCACAACTCTCTCAAAACTCAACTCTATAGTGTAATTAAAACCTTTGGAAATTGAATCTGACAACTCTATAAAAAGGATTAGTGAAATAGAAGATTTTGTGAATGAGCCCACTAACTATCACTGCTAAACAATCAATCTAGACTATGAAGTCTTCCATCTTGATCACAATTGTGCTCACGATCAAGGGAGTGCGACCACCTGGCTTGACATAATGGCCATCATAGTGTCACTTTGAATCTCCTTTCCTGTGTGGATGTTTTGAAAAATCAATGTGAAATCAAACTCACTTTGAATTTTCTTTCCTGCGAGGGATCACATCCACAGTTGATTAGTAAAAGATAATCTACTATATATTATGTTCATGAAACTGACTACAATCTACAGTGGAAACGAGACCTGAATTCTCATTCTGAATTTGAATATCTTAGGACAACATAAGAG
>APFE030342363.1:50472-63495 GCA_000404065.3 Pinus taeda | reverse complement strand
TGAAAATGGTCGAATGGAAGGTTGTAACTCCTAATTTCAAGGGCTAAATTTACCCTTTTTACCCTCTCCCTTAAAATAAGGTGGGCTATTTGAGGTGATTTGTAAAAATGTACTATGATACAAAATATTCGCCCACTAAAAATTTAAAACCCCTTAATTTCCCCAAAGGGCGAACATTCGCCCCAAAAATTATCCTTGGAAGCAGGTGATCATGGTAAAGGAAATTTAGGAAATAATCATTTTTGTAATATTGTTGGAGTGGGGAATGTACAAATCAAGACAAAGGATGGACAGGGTATCTTTCTGATACATGTTAGGCATGTCCCAAGGATGCATATGAGTTTAATTTATATGGGACAATTAGATGATGAAGTTTTCTCCATAACCTTTGGGAAAGGTGATTGGAAAATTAGCAAAGGGTCAATGGTGTTGTCTAAAGGATTCAAGACAGAAACCTTGTATAAAACGAGGGAAACATTAGAGATATCAAATGCATATGCTATTGCAAAAGAAGGAAACTTAGTGGAATTATATCATAAGCGCTTGGGCCACATGAGTGAAAAGGTCCTAAAAGTTCTTATTTGTAAACATATACTCCAATTTTAAAATCCTATGAACTTGATATTTGTGGGCATTATATTTATGGTAGGAAACAAAGAGTTTATTTTATGAGAGATGGTCATGAAAGAAAAAAAAATTATTAGAATTAATAAACTCTGATTAGTTTGGGCTAGTGAATCTTAAGTATTTAGGAGGAGCCTCAAATTTTGCCACATTCATATATGATGCATCTAGGAAGGTTTGAGCATACCCTATGGGATATTTCAAAAATTTCATGTTGTTATTAGAGGGGGGCAAATAATGGTGCAAAGTATTGCTCCAATTATTGTAATAGGTTTGGAATTAAACATGACAAGATTGTTCCTGGTATGGATGGTACTTCAAAAAGGATGAATCACACTACTATGGAGAAGATGAGGAGTATGTTGTCAAATTTCAGATTAGAAAATCATTTCTGGGCAGAAGTAGTAAGATTTTATTTTATTTTATTTTTTTATTTTTTATATTTTTTTATATTATCAATTCTCACCTTCCACAACCTTAGATGGTGGTATTTCTGAAGAATTTTGGACCGGTAAGAAGGTAAATTATTCTCACCTAATTTTTTTTGGATGTGAATAATTTGTGCATATTATGAAAGAGCATGGAACCAAATTATATGATAAATCAAGGAAATATATTTTTTCTAGGATATGCATATGGTGAGTTTGGTTACCATCTATGGGATCCAGTTAATCCCAAAATTGTTACAAGTAGGGATGTAATGTTTTAATAATTTGAGATGTATAAGGTTTCATAGGTGATATGGAGGTCAAGAAAATTGTGGAAAGATTTACAAAATAATAATAAATCTCCCACCATTGTAAGAATATGTTTATTTTTGATAGCTTGGGAGGTACTCCAAGCCCTAGGGTTCAGGGTTTGGACGTTGGAGCACCACAATAGGTCATTGTGGGCTTAAAACCCAAGGTTGGGGTTTGGCACCCATCAATATTTGGGCCAAAACTATGAGGAATTTTCTACATGTGATGGATGGATATGATAGAGGATGGTGAGGAGAATCCAATGCAATGAAAACTGTCGAAATATGAATTGTAGAAGATGAGATATTAATTTTTGAAGTTAATAATTGATTTTTTTGGCATTCAGGTCATGTAGGCTTGAAGATAGTTATGTCCAAAAGACATGCCTAGTTGAGAATTCATGGAGCCCTTCTTTTGGATATAAGTAGAAGGTGAGAGAAGTCATTTTAATCATCTAAGAGTGCAACAATTCATGGATTTATCAACAAAAAGGCAGTCGAGCTCTTAGAAGAGGAAGATGAATTTGTGGAGGGCTATTTTGGGTGGTTTCGACTTTATTATAGGGTCGAGCAAAAACAGGAGAAGGTCGTGAGCCTTAAGTGATGATCTAACAACTTGTGTGTGGGTTTTGGAGAGAAGTATTCTCTGTTTTATTAAGCCACAACCCTAATATGTGTGTGCATAGCTGGTTGCAATCCTTTAGTCCTTAACAAGCTACAATAGGGAGCCAAAGGGAGTGGTGAAGGTAGGAGGGTCTTGTGGAAGGAAGGCCACAACATCTAGGTGACTATTGGGGTGGTTTGTGAGCTACAACAACAATTGATTGAGTTCCCTAACCAGAAGAGAAGCTACAACAACTTGTACAACTAGGTATGTCCTTGGAAGGAAAGGATCAAGTTGGTATTGCAGGTCAATAGGATTTGGGAATTCATTGAGAAAGAGATCAGGAGCTAACTAACCCTAAGGAGAAAGAAGTATACAAGGAATTGGATACAAGGGAAATATGAATAATCCTAGATGGTGTGAAGGATCCCCTGATTCCTCATTTCTCTGGGAAGAACACTGCACATGAGATTATGGACGACTTTTCAAAATTTGTTCCAGAATAAGAATGAGAATTGAGTACTTGTATTGGAGGATAAGTTAAAGCACACAAAAATTATACAGGGTGGAGTGATTTCATATCTAATGAGGTTGTCTCAGGTCAAAGGTGCACTAGTACAAAATGGCTAATTAAAAAATGACTAAATTTTGCATATAAATGATCATTTTTCAGTCGGTGACCATTAGTAGCTAATTTACCGTATCTTATAACGCAACCAAATTTTAGTCATTTTAGCTTAGTCATTAATTGGTTGCCTCAATTTTATCATCTAGTAGTATATTTAGTCATGAATGTGGTCATTGATTTAGTCATTAATTGCCATAATTAATGACCAAATATACAATAGAATATATTACTATATGATTACTGGAGAAAACCAATTAATGACCAAAGAAATATGACCAAAATGTTGGTCATGTTATAAGATATTGTAAATTAGCTACTAATAGTCATATATATGCAAATTTTAGTCATCATTTGAAACTAATTAATGACCAAAGAAATATGACTAAATTTTAGTCGTGTTATAAGATACTGTAAATTAGCTCTTGATAGTAATATATATGAAAAATTTAGTCATCATTTTAATCACAAATTTATCATTTGCAGTAGTCATTTATCCTTTTTTAGTATTTTCATATTCATTATATAAACGACTGATTTAGTAGTTTCTATTCATTTCATTCATAATTATTATAAACGACTAATTTAGTCATATATTCATTTTATTTTTGTTCATGATTAATCAATATAAAATACTAATTTAGTAGTTTTAGATTGATTTTATGTGTTCATTATTAATCAATATAATTAATTAGTATGATTTAACGATTAAATTAAAAAAAAAAATCCATATAATGTGCATGTTCATCTAGTATAATAATGCAAAGTTACATATGTTAGTTACAAGACTAAATAATATCAAGTGCAAATACAAACAATTTCAACCATATAAATTTTATTATATAAAATGTCAAGTATTACAATATGAGTTTCCAACTTAATATTGGTTGGACTACAATTTACACATGAAATATTGTTTCATCATTTCGAAACATTATCACTGTGTTGCCAAAGCATTGCAAGTGAATTCACTAACTTTGAATACTTCACCATCAGTATCTGTGTGTGTGTATTATGCAAGATATTGGCTCTAAGGGTATCACTAGACTGGTTCTCTTCTCTCTCTCATTTTTCATTTGTCGCTTCAGTGTTATTTTTTTCATCTTTCTTCAATTCTTGCTTCTTATCATCAATATTGAGTTCCTCTCCTAAAAATGAAACAAGATACAATGCCAAGTATAAGAAATGAAATGTGATGAATACTTGAATATAAACTAAAGTAGACTATAAAATATTTATACGGGATATATCTCAACATCAACAATGTCAATGCCATTTTCCCCCATAAAAGAAAGAAACTCGAACAATTTTTCTTTAGTTGGGGATAGTGGCCATTAGGTGACTACTATGACTTGTATAAACAAAAAAAAAACATCACCATAGAAAAGAACACCTTATTAACTTAGTTATACTCAACCTTTAGAGAAATCTTAGGCACAATTATGCCAACTAAGTTACATGTTAAAAATATCAGGTTGTAGATAACTTGTTAAAATAAATAATCTGAGGTGGGATATTTAACCCTTGTCATTTTATTCACAACAACGTTTCATTCTCTAATGTGTGAACTTCGTCAAGTATATAGACAACCTGTGCTCAAATAACAACATGAAAGTAAACTTTTTTAATAGTCAAGAAAATATTTTGACACAAAACAAATAAAAGGATTTCAATTAATATCTTGTAATACTAAACTCATCTTCAAGCTTTGGATGTTTTTTAAATGGACATGATGCCAAGTATTTTCAACTTCATGATTAAAAGAGAAAAAAATCAAAAGAACATTCAAAATACAATCAAACACTAAAGAGAGGATATCATGGAATGAACATTGCAATTATAATAAATTTGTTTCCCTATCCATCAGTGTCTTGTCTAGCATTCCCAAAACATTTTCTTGCCCAAAATAACCATGAGGTGAAAGAATCACAACATTAAAAACCATAGGAATCCCTACTAGAAACATTTCCAAAGTCGATGGCTCAGGTGCTTGAAGGATCTTAGACAACAAATGAATCATATCCAAGACATTCCATGCATTATATCCCCATCCTTTTTCCAATCCCATTTCCTATAACCTACCCACACCAAAGTCAAGTAATAATCAATGAACTTTATCTTTTATATCAATAAACTTTGAATCTGATTTGTTTTAGGAAAATATTAATTCATATTTAAAGCTTTCTTGTCATGAGAATGTATCAATCAAGTAGGACATCAAAAAAATCAACCTTAATGAGGTCCTCAAACAATTCCTACAGTATCAATATTTTTATTATTGTGATATATTGGATATAAAAAATAACATATCTCCAAAAGAAAAATTCATATATTACTTATGTTCAAACTCTGTATATGGAGTATTTGTAGGTATATTTTTATGATGTTATTCTACCTTTACCAAAGAAAATTGCAGCTTAGTTAAATTCTATATCCTTTCATTCAACATAAATTCTTGCAAGATAAATGTCACACCCTATTATTTTCCATTTCTCAACATGATACAAATGATAAATTAAAAGTCACATAAAACCAAGAGCAAGCCCTTCTTCTAACCAACACAAACAAACAAACAAATAGTGCCTCTAATAAAACTTCACACCTCATAAATTACGTTGCCACATGCATGGGCTAAAGTTGAGATTCTTTGAACCATCTTTAAGTCATACTTAATGGGATATTCGTATGTTTACCGTGATGTCAATTGGTTTTAAAAGAAATATATAAATCCAGGTTATTATGAGTGAAATTCAAGTATAGTTAAAAAAAAAATAACATCATTGCAAGGTACTGGAGAGAGAAACATCTTCATAATTATGCTTCTCTATTTTAGTTTGATTTGAAATGAGTTCATATTGAATATATAATTTTCTGTAAAGAAGTGAAATAGAAAGATGAGAATCGAAATAGCCCAGAAAATCCCAAATTTTCCTTTCCTAGTTATCCATACCTATCTCTTAGCCTTGTTAAAATAATGTGCTTTAAATTATTCAAAGAGTAGAATGAATTTGCTACAAAAAAAAATTGGTCATCATGATATTAATTTTTGGGCACCAAATTGGCCTATCTTTTCCTTGCATTTCCACTCCTCTTTTCATCCACTTTTGTATTGATTCACATACATTTACTATGTAAAACTATGAGGTAATTCCCCTTTATCGTTTCTTGGGATATTTAATTAATGAAGTAGAGTCATGAGGGTTTTACCTATGCAAACCACTAAAACATGTTATGACCGCAGATTATGGAGCACAGGGTGTTGACTGCACGACATATTGCAGCAGTTTCGCGATTCACAGCAGTTGATTGACCACAATGAAACAACATAACTAATTTGCAGTTGTTCTCAACCCGTTTTGGATCATTCATGTTCTTGCTTTCTCGATGCTAGTGCTGTGATTGAACTGATGTATATCTCTGGGAATATAGTTGCCAATTTTTGGGGAGAGATGTTATTCCCCTTTGTACCGTATAAAAGACGGGTCATTCCTGTATCAGGAGTTAGCCAGACCCTGCATTGTATTGTAATAACATTGTTCGGATTAATAAAATACAACCCTTTTTTCTGATCTATCTTTTGCTGTGAGTACTGCAGCCTTGATTAGAGAGCTAGGCCCGCTCTTCTAATCAGGTGCTATGTGTTTCCTTGTTATGTGTGTATTGTTTATTGCTGTGTTTATTTCTTGATTGTTGTTGCAGATTCTTTAGATCACTGTGAATACCTTTTTAAGTTTTGCAGTTGAGTTTCTATTTATGTTACAACAATGCTTTGATTTGGTAATCACAAACCCTTGGTCGATGACAAATTGTAACCTTGCCCTTGCCTATACCTTGCGTGTTTCCTTGAAAAGAATATGCACCCGAATTGATACATTAATGTAGGAAAAGGGGTGAATAAATTGTTCATATTTGGACACCAACATTAATTATAAGCTCCACAAAGAAAGTTTTCAATTGGGTTTATCTTTGGTGGTTGTGAGGAATGATTGTTATCCTTCACACCCAGTTTCAATTTCCATAAGTGACGTGTTGAGATCATAATGAGCATATTGGTGTAATGACATTGAACCTTGTTATTGGCTAAAATTCAACAAAGTAAATATTCTTGTCACCATTCTTTCTAATTCACTCCAAAAACAACTGGCCAATTGCTACATAAGTGATGTCATAACTACAACTTGTGAGTTCTTTCCTAGCATATGGCTTATTTCATCCTAACATTCATCTTCCTTACCAAAACATTTGACTTATTTATTTCCTATATTCAATCAAAATCGTATGTGGTATTGATAGAGTCAATTCAACTAAATCACCCATTTTCAGCTTCTAACAAGAATCACTAACAATTATGTGATTCACTATTGCCCTCGACTCCTCTTGTATGTCAAACCATAAGATGTAAAAAGTGAACTGCCATAAGTTATTTTGTCTAGAAAATCCTTCATAATATAATTTGGAGGTAGTTCTTGCACATTCATCTATTTAACAACAATAAGAAATCCTTATTCATGAAATTGATATGATGGTACAAACAAGATACATAAACAATTGTATAAAATATCAACAAATGAATTTCAAAACAAGAAGATTTCAAAGTAACTACATCATAATATGGTGTTTCTAAGAATACCATGCTCTCTTTATCATCTTCCAACTTAATTAGAAGGAGGCTATCATTTGTGCCACATGGTGGGCTGTAGATTTATCCATATGTGGGAAACCATCTTTATGGGAAAGGAAAGGGCTAGGTGGTCTCATGTCTGCATCCTAAGGAGATAACCATAGTTGAGTTTCCATAATCTCACTGTTCCACATTAGCACCCATCATGCCCACTCGACCATCTGAACAATGAAGGAAGAGTGTGTTTCTTCACCCTCCTTGTGCCTCCAATGTGAAACAACACCAAATTCAACTTGCTAACACATTTCTTTAGTCTATATTTGTATTTCCAGTGGAAGACTATCATCACCAAAAACAATAGTATACATATAGTGACAAATAAAGTGTTTGGACCACAACAAGGGTTAGGAGAGTAACCCAAATAATCCCATTGGTTTGTGCCTAGGCTAATGTACAAATGACGTAACTTCAATAGAGTGGAATGATGTATATCCCAAATCAATGAAAGCAGAAAATATATATCCTTTGCATATGCAAATCTAGTGCTAAATTAAAATTCCTATATTTGGGGAGTGGTAGAAATGCAAAAGCTTTTAAAAGGAGGTGTTGATGAATGATGCAAGTAGAAGCATCCATTATCCAACATATCCAATGGAAATTTAAAAAAACTAATAGTATCTTATCAAGAAATAGTGCAAATTATGAAACTATCACCATGCAAAACATGCTGATATGCCACCATGAAAAACTTGCTGATATGATTGGTGATATGCCATTTAAGTTGAAAATTCTCCTATAATACCTCAAAAATGTCATCCATAGATTTGCAGCAATTGATTTTAATGCCCTCTCTCATGAGAGATTCCAGCATCTGATTTGCTGCTTCAGAATGTATGATGATCATCAAGAAGGGGTTTGTTAAAAGAACCTTCCTCCCCTATACTACCAATATATGATCTCCCTTGTCATAATTTATTGACCTCCTCGAAGCTTAGGCCTTTCATCTTAGGAATAAAATCAAGGACAAAAAGAAATGTAGCCCCAACAAGAGCGTAGAATACTATAAATGTTTTGGATGTGCCCAACACATCAATCAAAGATAGGAATATATCTAAAAAAATCAGATTAAATATCCAGCGAATTGTTATAGCAATGCCTCCACACATACTTCTATATTTTGAAGGATAAATTTTGGAATTTATTTTCCATGGAACTGGTCCCATTACAGGTGAGAAGAAACCTATATATAAAACCAAGACATGAACAACAATCCAACCATAGCTAATTGGGACCACATCACTGTACGAAGAATGAAAATGATGGGAACAATAGTTCTCGGATGTTGGCCATTTTATTAATGAGGTATGAGGGCATTAGTTCATCTAGAGCCCCTAATACAGTACCTAGCCTTATCCTTTTTTCGACATGACATATGGGTTGGGAAAATCTAAGTGAAAATGGAACCCTGGTAGGGAAGGCCTTGTACTACGTTGAACTCAATAGTGAACCGAGGCCCTGTTGGCTATATAGAGCTACTAAAATAATAAGTTTTAAACCCTATATGATCTTTAAAGCTCTAACACTTACAACAATACCCCTGCTAAGAAGGCATGAAATTTGAAATAGTTTAGGGATATGGAAAGGGTTTCACTCCATAAGGACATAATAATTTGATCGCAGGACTAATTATTTTCTTGATCATGCTACCAGAACTAGATGTATTTCAGCAAAGGTAGTCTCATGGAAGCTTGAAACTAAAATTTGTGAAGAACAAAAACAATGTGTTTACACTCAGGAAGTTAATTATGGTAATCTTTCTACTAATTTGTTGAAGGGGCATCATTAGGATATGATGGAGGAATTATCATCTGAATTGATTCCATGTGGTGTAATTCAAGTATTACTTGAAATCCAAGATAACAGTAGATTGTCATTGCAATTCTTCAACTGGTTAGAAAAACAACATATTCAGCAAACTATACAAGTTCACTTAACTCTGCTAAGCATTTTCTTGCAAATTTTGCACATCTAAGGAAGGATTCTCGTACCTCGTCAAGGATTGGTCTTCTAAAGCCCCTAAATGGCTAAATCTTTGACCTACAGACCCTACATTTACCCCTAATTCCATGTTTGTTCCACTAAAGCCCTTATTTTCCACCACCACGACCATCATCAACAAAACCCTAAGCATGTATCTTTGCATTTCTTGATTTCAACTCTTAAAGGAGAAAAAAAATTCACTTGGTTGCCTTTAACGCAACACACAGGTGCTTGATCCATAAGAAAATAGTCTCCATTTGCGCGTAGAATTACAAAGATTCAACATTTAACAATACCCCTAGTTTGCCTGCATTGATATTATGTTGGTTTTACTGAAACCAGGGATGCATGGTGTTACTAAAAATTTAATTTATTCATGGCCTTACTGATTTTCCTCAATGGCCTTCGGTTTTGTGTTCTAGACTCCAGTCACTATTGAGCCAAATAATGACACTTTTTTCATCTGTTTCGCTTGCAAGAAAATAACCAATTGTATCCCATGTGTTAGGTCCCTATAATACTAGTGATTCCCCCATTACTATTGTCATTTTAGCGCTTATTGTTATTGTTGTGCCCCTATTGTCCCCATATGGTTATTATTGTGCTCCATAGAAGCCCACTATTGTTATTGTTGTGCCCTTATATTATTATTGTTATGTCAACTTTGATTATATTGTGACCCCTTAGACTCCTATATATAGAAAGGAGGTTGTGTCACTTGTATCATCCAATAATTTTTCATTTATGTAATGTAAAGGAGGTTTCCCCCTTGAAAAGGCTGAATTCTAAGGCGTTGATCTTTCTTTTCTATCTTTTTGTAACCTGGTTTCATAACATTTGGTGTTAGAACTTCGGATTCTAGGGTTTCGCTGCTCCAAACAGGTCATTGTGTCATTTTTGCTATAACATTTTCTCTGCGACATTTCAGAAGCTAAAAAAAAACTATTTGAGTCGCAATCATTCTAAACCTCGAGTCCGACTTTCAGATCTTGACTCGCTATAGTTTCGGAGATATGATCTGAGGAAGTTAGGGTTTTTGAAGACTCCCAAATTACATTTCAAACAGGTGACCTTGGGAAAATTGTCATAAATTTCTCTCTGACCATCAGATTGAAATTTCGTAAGACATTGAAGCAAGAGGACGGACTTTAGTTTTTTGTGTATCATTTTCAGATTTAAAGGTCAAAACAAGGACACGTGGCATGTCATACAAGTTCACTCTACTGAAAAATTATATAATCAGGTCATCTTGGGAGATTGGGCATAACTCTTTCTTGGGGAATCCAATTTTGATCAGACTAGTGTCATTGGAAAGAGGACTCAGAGAGCTACAACAGGAAGCAATATCAAACCTAGGAGATCCACAATTTCAAAGATACAATAGATTCCATATCAAGATTCTACAAAGCGAAAAAAAGGTGTGTAGTCTTTTTAAAATTTTGCATAAGTTTAGGTCAAAAAATTAGGTTGAAGTTAAAAAGGCATAGTGAAGCATAATTATCATTAATTGATGCCCCAAAGAAAGAAAAAGAAAACACCTAATAAGAAACCTAACAGCTCTAGCATGACTCATGAAGAAGAGGAAGAAATGCAACATGATATATCAAAATTACGAGACCAAGTGCAATAAATTTCACTCTCACAAAAGGTAACAAAAGTTAAGATGAATGGCGTGGAAGCTAATATGAATGGCGTGCAAGTTAAGATGGATGGCGTGGAAGCTAAGATGGATGGCATGGAAGCTAAAATGAATGGCATGGACACTAAGATGGAAGATTTGAAGATAGATTTGAATAAGTTGCTACAAGAAATGCTTACTAATGGTGAAAGGGTAGTAAAGGAAACTCATGATGAGAACAAAAAAAATGTTAATTATGATTTCATAGACTCTAATGTTGGATTGAAGACCCACCATGTTACAAATATTGATATGAGGAAGTTTGATGGCAAAGATCACGTAAATGGATACTACATATGGAGCAATATTTCGATTTCCATAATGTGTAAAACACACAAAAGGTATGCATTGAAACTTTATATTTGGAACCAAATCTGTTTGTGTGGTATCAATGGATTTTCTCTCATAAAAAAATTGTCACTTGGGCAATTGTTACGGAATAAATGATAGCACATTATGAGGATACACGAAGAAACACTTTTTTTAGCCAATTGATAAACCTCAAACAAAAGGGTTCAATGATGGAGCACATTGAGGACATCTAAAAATTGAATATAAGGGTAAAATATATTCCAGAGGAGCATAGGATTGATGTGTTCATAGGGACTTTAAAGGATAATATCCAACATGATGTTCGCCTTTGGGAACCTGATTCATTAGAGAAGGCATTCAGGTTAGCAAGAAAAATGGAAAGCAAAATTATTGGAAACCAGGAAGCATACCACTCACATCTATAAAGACGGAAGTGGTGTTGTCACTAGTCTTCCACGACCTACAAGGTTGACACCCCGGAAATTGGAAGAAAAAAGAGAAAAATGGCTTTGTTATAGTTGTGATAACAAATACACTAAAGGTCATAAGTGTGATGATAATAAATTATTTTACATATATTGTGAAGAGGAGGAAGAAAATGAACAAGAAACGTCAAAAGAAGAGGATATACACCAAGAACAAACCCTAGAGAAAGAAGAAATGAATCCAACCATATCTTGTAATGCATTGGTCAGAATTACCACTCACGAAACTATCAAGATAGAAGGACATATCAAGAAGAAAAAGGTAATAGTGTTGATTGATTCGAGCAGTACCCATAATTTTATTCATTGTAAGATAACCAAGGAATTGAATTGCTTCTTATATCAAGCACTAGAGTGTCAAGTGATGGTTGCAAGTGGAGGAACCATAAATTGCTCTAGAAAGTGCCATAATATCAAGCTATCATGGGAGAATATGTATTGAATAGACCAATGTTTTCCATTCCAATGGATGGTGTTGATGTTGTACTAGGAGTCCAATGGCTACAATCCTTGGGTACAATAGATTTTAATTTTCAAGAACGTTTCATGAAATTTTCTTCGGAAGGAAAGGACTTTGAATTAAGAGGTATCGCAAGGAAACCAAGAAAGATAATCAGCTCTAATGTAATGAAAAATATTCTAAAGAAATAACAATGAGGCGTAATTGCACAATTATGTTCGCTAGAGGTTCCCACATCAAAATCATCTATTTCTCCAGATCTCCAAAAATCCTTGGACAATCATTCCAAGGTATTTGAGACTCCCAAAGGTCTTCCACCTATTCATGATCATGATCATGCTACTCATTTGATTCTAGGAAGTTTTCCTCCAAACATCAGGCCGTACAGATATCCTATGCCCAAAAGAGTGAAATTGAACGTATGGTTGCAGAAATGCTAGAGGCTGGTATAATTCAACTGAGTCAAAGTTCTTTCTCTGCTCCAGTAGTATTGGTGCACAAGAAGGATGGATCATGGTGCATGTGTCAGGATTATAGGGAGCTCAACAAGCTCACTATTAAAGATAAGTTCCCCATTCCTGTCATTGATGAATTACTGGATGAATTGCATGGATCAATTTACTTCACCAAGTTGGATCTTCGTCCAAGATATCATCAAATCAGAATGAAGATTGAAGACATTCCGAAAACAGCATTTAGAACTCATGAGGGTCATTATGAATTTTTGGTCATGCCTCTTGGCCTTACCAATGCACCTTCAACATTTCAAAGTTTGATGAATTCAATTTTCAAACCATTCCTTAGAAAATTTGTGTTAGTATTTTTTGATAATATA